>CM046450.1:19060104-19160104 GCA_025506515.1 Flaveria trinervia | reverse complement strand
TGCTATCTTTCAGCAAACTCTACCTCTCATCACCCCAATGATCATAGACATTGTGATCAAAACCATGGATGAGAGGCTTCCCTCAATCATACAACCCCTGATGGAGGAGCTTGTGAGCACAAGGCTTTCTTCTACTCAAACCCTTGCAACCAATGCAACCAAAAAGGGGGAGAGTCAGTCAGTGAAAGCAAAGAGGGAGCGCAAACTGAAAGAAAAGAAAACTGATAAGGAAAAGAGTCTGTGAAGGGAACCAAAAATGATCAAGTGAGTGAAAGTCACAAAGACTTTCATGTCACATATAAGAAGACGAAGGGTGAAGGAAAAGAGAAAGAGCTCCAACTCGATGAGATGATCAAAATGGCAGATGCTACTCATAGTAAATCAATGGATGCCATTATTGATCAACTCTATAGACAAGGGTTCGATACTGCACAACTTGACTCAGAGATCAGGAGACTTGAAGTTGAAGAAATTACTCAAGATGGGCAAGTTATGATGCATTAGAAAGAGAGAGACTAGAGATCATGATCAGATTCATTGCAAAATATCTTGGGAGATCATTGATCGAGATTAAATCATGGACCAGGGACAGTATCTTGGCTATAACCTCCAAGATCTGTTCGTCTGAGGCATACACTAAGGGGTTAGTAGTCGAAGCTTTGAATGAAGCAGGAGCAGGGAGCAGGACTGAGCTAGCCAAACACTCAAAAGCAACACTCACCACTAAAATGCTAACTCAGCTTGTCAACATTCCCTCTCCAAAACAACCATAATCACAACCCACAAAACCAACTCCCTTACCCTCTAAACCAACAGCCGATGATGCACCTAAGAAGAAGAAGAGAAGGGTGTTGAGGCTAGAAGAAGAAGAAGAAGAGGATGATGTGGAAGAAGATAGGCTGCCTCTGTCTGCATTCCTAACATTGGCTAAAGCCAAACCCATGCCCATCATTCCCACCTCACAGATGGAAGCTATGAGAGTAAAGATTGAAGAAGAGCAACAACAAAGGCTTCATGATGATGAAATGTTGAAAAGCATCGACAAGACTTATGCTGCTTCGTCATCAATAATAATGAAGAAAGAAGCTCTGAGGTTGTACACCCTTGCCAACACATTTCAATATCAGAAGGAAAAGGTGAGAGTATGGCCTGATCCTAGGGTGGCTCATAGGATTGTAAAGAAAGACATTCCTTCGAGATACAAGGGCCAAGTAAAAAGGATCGTAGATGAAGAGATCACAGTGGTCCTTGTAGTATCACCCTGGGAAATTGTAGAAGATTTCAAGAAGGCCTATGAGACTAAACAGCCACCCCAAAAGATGTTAGAGAACAGAATTATTAAAAAGGGGTTAGTCTACAAGAGGCTTGAGAACTTCAAACAAAATGAGCTCAGTTGTTACTTGAAGGGACTCATCCTGATGAGTTTGCATACAGACAGATTACAACAGTTGAGCTCAAAAATGGTAAACAGGCCAAGTACATCTCAGCTGTATGGGTGTGAAGGATTGTTTGATGGTGAAGCCGAGAACCTGACCATGGAAAACAAATTATGTTTCTCAGAGCATACACCAAAGAATCCTATAGGCTTATACATGGGAAGTGAGTCTCATGTTTGGGGGAACAGCTCAGTGTCCAATTCCCCAATACAGAGCTCCCATCCATACATTGCCAACCAAATCATCAGAGACTCATTTCCAGGCCAGTGCTTATATAGGTCATCTTCTCAACTGATCAAGAAGGAAAAAGACCAACCATTCTACCAACAATAAGTGGGATCTCAATAAAGTTAAAGGTTTTGGTTGCATTGGTTCAGGGGGAGTTTGTTGGACCAAAAGAACCAATGAGCCGGATCAGAAAAACCTTTAAGTCCCACAGACGTCACAACAACTACTGAAGACCCATAGCTGAAGACAACAGCTGATTACAAAGTCTGAAGACAAGTGCTGAAGACAAAGTCTGAAGACACAAGTGCTAAAGACAAATTCTGAAGACACAAGTGCTGAAGACAAAGTCTGAAGACACAAGTGCTGAAGACAAAGTTTGAAGACACAAGTGCCGAAGACAAAGTCTGAAGACACAAGTGCTGAAGACCAAAGTATCAGACGTTGTCACAACAGCTGAAGAGGTCTTCTTCAGTAGTTGTGACGGTTTACCTTTCAGTAGTTTATGTTTTATCTTTTCAGTAGTTTGACACAACAGCTGAAGAATACTTCTTCAGTTGTTGTGCTCATCAGTAGTTTTATATTTATCAGTAGTTTTGTAAAACGACTGAAGAGCTTGTTCTTCAGTCGTTGTAGTTTCAGTAGTTTCTTATCAGTAGTTTCTTATTTTGTACTTAACACTCTGATATGTTCTCAGTAGTTGTGAACATTTCAGTAGTTTGTTAAGAGTTAGTTATTTTTGTAATAGATCTGCCAGTTCTCACTTTCCCGTGATAACAGCAGCGATTGCACTCTATATAAGGAGTGTCAACCTATTGTAATAAATAAATGAGTTGATCAAAAATATTCGATACTATTGAAACATTCCTTGTTACAGAAATATATTCTCTCGTTATAACCGTATTTGTTCTTAATGCATACGAGTATCAAATTCTTGCTACAATTTGTCTAATTCTTGTTCTTATTCTGCTGTGTTACGCTCCTTTACATCAAACTTGTGATCACTGATCCTGACATTCATCTTTAGAGAAAACCATCTCAGTCTCCGGTTGCTCCCGTCCTCTTGAGGACCTATTCCTATCCCTTCTCTCTCCTTCCCTTACAGCCTTTATCACTTCAGTCAACACAGATGGTAGGATCGTCTGCATGACCTGATGCACTTCTTAACAAGAGCCTCCTTCACTGAGGCTCTTAAGTTAGCATTCTCATTCCCAGCCTCTGGACGAGGGGTCTCGGGTTCTTCATGAACCACCTCTTCGGCTCTAGGCCTTCCTCTTATGACCCATGGTTCAGCACCATATCCACCATGACCTCTACCACGTGAAGCCTTAGAAGATCGACCGTCAGCCATCCTCTAACACACTATAAGATTCAAACACCAACACGGTCATTCAAGGTAATAGCTCAGTTTATGTCAAGTATAGTAAGTCCCTAATTACAGTGGCCAGTTGTGATTAGCCACTTACTTTACTCTTTATACCCCAAGCATTTGCTATCTTGACTACTTCAGTATCTAAATCTACTACAGGCACATAAACCACATAACATGCACACATAATACCAGTTAATCATAAAGAAAATACCTGATAGCACACAACTACTTGGACTGTCATCCCCTCCCTTTGTCCCATTTTCAGTTTAAGTTTAGTATTCTTTAAAAAATTTACCCTTTCACTTAAACATTGGGTCTGATACAAACTTGTAAGGTCCCGTTCCCAGGACACTCACAGTTGGTCAATCAGCGCACATAAAACATATATTTGCATTAACTTTACTAAAATCATGTAGCAGAAACATTTTAAACAAACATTTCATTTCCTTTAAATAAACACTTTTGCAAAATAATACATCGTTCATTACAAAATATTGTTCGTTCGTATTACAATGCAAAAACGTTATACAAAAGAATGTCATTCAAAAAGAGCCAACTAGCCACCCCATGTCATCCTCGACAACATCACCTGCCAACTGGAAAATGCATAAAAAGTTAGCGTTGCTAAGTGAGTTCTAGTTTTACAAAAACGTTACATTACCTTTCATTCATTAGAACATTTTTTTACTATCCACGTGATCAAACATCATACGTACATCAAGGTAATAGTTATTATCTACTTTCATCGCTCGTTTCATACATTTCACACATTTCGTACTTATCGCACTTTTCGTACATTTATTCTCTTTCACTTCTATCTTAGTCCTGTCGTATTTTAACCCCCCTCTTGAGCACAAAGCCATATCATCTAGGGTTAAGCGATAAGGACCCCATATCACATATATCGCACGTATCGCACGTACGGAGTAGTCACATAGACTAACTCCCCCTATGTGTGAACCCTTAAGGGTTAGCTAAGATCGCAAGCTGTAAACATACAGTTGAGCTAACAACTCTCAATGAGTTGTGAACCTCCTTTCATTTGCTTGCAAGACTTTTCATTCATTCATTATGTTCCACTTTCATTATCTTAGATCTTTCAATTCGTTAAGATAATACTTTACGTTCATCATCATAATCACACCACGTAAAGTCACATCATTATACATAATAAGGAACATAACATACAATCATACATAATTATCATACATCATCAATCACACATCATCATCATGCATAGGCATGAATCATACATCATTGTAAACATTATGCATATACATTCACATACATAAACATATGCACAACAAGCATAAGTCATCATAAAGCATAAATGATCCTCCGCGGGACAGCAGGGGTTTGGGGGCGGCAACCCCTTACAACGGGGTCCTAGTGGCAGCAGCCCCTAGTGGGGTCCAAGGGGCAACACCCTTGGCTGGGTCGCGCTGCCAGGTCAGCGTGAGAAATTTTTATTTGAACACTTTATATAGCACATTTTCTTATAGAAAAATTAATCTTCCCGTTAAATCCTTTTAAAATACTGGTCATTTAAATCGTATATTTAGTATGCATTTCCAGCCCCAAACTAGTTCAAAACCTTTAAATAAGGGATCTAGAACTTACCTGGACTCTGTGAGTAGTTTCTCAATCAAGCTTTCAAAACAATGGTCGCACTACACATCCTACAGATAAGTTAACACTCAAGAGTTATTTCTGCCTAAGTTCACTACTAATTTCACTACTAGATCAGCAGTTTCGCTGTTACTTTCGCCAGCAGTTTCGCTGTTAGTTTTGTTGTAGTTTTGCTGGCATCTTTGCTGCTAGTTTCACCTAATTTTCGTTGGATAACCATGTCTGTGAATCTATCTATGAAACTATAGTTTCGCAGGAAGCTTTCATTGTTTCGCTGGACGACTACGCAATTTCGCTAGACGACTACGCAATTTCACTGGATGAACCTATAATTCGCAGAAGGGGCTGAAAGTTACGAACCAACCCATTTTTGACCCAAAACTTCAATCTTTTACATCCAAAACCTTGGTTTATCACTAAATAAGCTATATCTAAGATTCTTACATGTTTTTTTAAACAAAAATGTTTGAGTTTTGGGCGAATCTTTGCCACTTTAAAAAACCCAAGCCCTAGAATCTGGGTTTACATCAAAATGAAAGATTAAATGATGTTTCTTTCCTGGGTTATTGTATTTTCATGTTGTTTGGATGCACATGAACACTAATCTTCAATCCTGTGATCAACCGAGCATTGAATCTTCAATTTTCTCCACATTCTCTCTACACTCTCTCTCTCTAGAATTTGGGGTGTTGAGTTGCAAATGAGAGCTGCTCAAGCTGATCCGTTTATATATACCGGGCATTCTCGGGACCTTAACTCGCCGGACACATAACTCGAAAAGTTAGCCCGGTCTATAACCTATATCCATCTTATTCACATTAAATAATCTCGACTAAGACCATTATTATATTTTATTTCGCTCGCTTAGACTTTATTCGAGGTGTTACAAATATACTATATATTGACATATTAGAATTTGTTTTAACCTGTTTCATTCTTTAATAATTTTAAATGTGCATATAAGTGCCTTACTAAATGTTGGCAGAATATAGTATAACTTCAATTAACCATAACTTTGTCATAATAAACTAAATTTAAGTGAACTCAGACTCCAATATTAAGTTTATCTAATTACCTTTTTAACGATAATTTATACGTTTCCAAACTCAATCGGTCAACTAAAAATTGGCCTTTACAAGATAAGTGCATATTTTAGAACCTTCTATCTTGTGCTGCTATTTTGACCTACTTTCGGATCTTTTCATAAAAACATTTCTAAACTAAAGTGTCCAGGATAGTCTGAGCTAGTTAACTGTAATTTTTTATAATTTTATAAAACCGTTTGATATTTTTAAAAACTTTCAAACATGTATCAAACATTCTAACTAGAATCCAAAATTAGTGCAATAATCATTTTTCAATCTAACTTGCGTCTTTTGGCATTCTCTAAATGTCCTAACTTCTTATAATGATTTTTGACCTTAAGTTATTGTTTTTAATCCTTTTGGACATCACCCTTGATTATTGAACATACAAGCTTTCTTATAAACCCTACATCCATCATTATACAATATGAGGTTTCCATACCCCACTTTCATTTTATTTCATGTCTTTTGGGGTGAAGCATATTAACCGTATAAATGCACACTTGTAAAATATCTTAATACTTGTAATGCACGTGCAATTATATTATAAATTTTGTCATGGTTACTTGAGATAATGGTGAGCATTATATGATAGTCATCTTGTAATAGTAATCATTAACTATTTCTAGCCTAGCGATCTCATAGATCAATAGGCTTGACAAGCCTATTTGGTGCTAAAGAAAGGTTATTACCGCCTTCTAATGATGTATTCTTGTTCATTATGAGAACCAAATACACTTAGCTAATTATATATGTCATTGTGGTGATAGTTTTGTCAAGGTTTGATTGCACCATTATGCTATATGTATATTCTTGTAGTATCCTTAACCTATTTCTTTAAAAGTTGTTTATATATGTATTTTATGAACAAATTCATGGGAACTCACTAACATCATATATTGATAGTATTTTAACATGTTTTAGGAAATACTGTTTAGTGGGATTATTTATGCTCATTAGGACATGAACCTAGATTAATAAAAAACTTATTTACATTGTTTAAATCTTTATTGCATTGTGATGAAATATTTGATTTCACTTATTCAATGACAATTTCATTTATTAATATTTCAATGTATTTACTACCATGAGCTATGAGCAAACGATTCACATTTGTCTACCTCGATAATTCCGCTGTCGGTCGGGGTGTGATAGATTGGTATCAGAGTCATGGTTATAGGGATTAAGTTATTAGAAATTGAATGACCTAGACTATATCTAAGTACCCTTACACATGAGTCCTCTCATGTATGCTTAGATAATATTTTATATGCCTTATATGCTTAGACATGAATATGTGATTATATGCCTTACATTATATTTCGTTATACCTTGATTCTTATCAATGCACACATGATTCTCAAATCATATTCTAAGACATTATGTGCCTAAGTTTAATGGTTTTCAATTTCATATTTCAAATTTTTATTCATGGTTTTTAAATCTTGTCAAAGTTTGTGTCCCATAACTGAAAACATGTAATGCTGAAAGAGTGGGATGTCTATATCTTGAGGTTTTTTGTCTAGGCATGGTATTTATATAAATCCAAATCAACCAATGTATCTGTTTACCTTACCTGGGAACCCTTGAGGTGAGTGTCTATTTATAGTTACGTATGTCTTCATTAAGGTTATGATTGACCAAATACTTTGATAAGTCAATGTATTCTCTTTGGTTTGTGAATCAATCCATTTACACTTGAAACTTCTCATTGTTATTTTGAATCATCATAACCTTGATTTTGTAACACCCGAATTTTTTTTAAAGATGAGAAATAAAGAATAAAATGTGAATAAAAGAAGAAAACATAATTTAACCCAATTTGAGGGGCTAAATGTGTCAAAAGGACAACAAGTATCAAAAGTGGGTGCAAAAGGTGATGGCCGCCTACTCTTTCTACATATATTCTTTTCACTGGATTTTAGAGAGAGAAAGAGCAGAGAAAGCTCTCGGTATGGAGAAGAAGAAAAATATTCAAATTCAAGGTAAGAATTTGGTGCTTTTGAATATTTTTGGCCAGCCTATGCCTCGGTTGTATGCTTATGTGTTTGTTTATATGTTCAGGTTGTGTGATTTGGTGGGTTTTAGGTGGTTGAACTCATAGTGCAAATGGGTTTGAAGGAAGTCATACATAAAGACTGCAAAGGTAAGTTCTAGAACCCTCTTTTTTACATGTTTTAACTATTTTGAAGTTAGAAATACATTAAGTATGTTTTATAAAATGGGTAATTATACTTGTATGTTTTAGGTGATTCTGATGTTTTATTTGGGTTATATTCATGTTTTGTTGCTTAGGATGCTAGAACTAAGCTTAGAACATGGTGTATGTTGTATTGAGATTGAATTATTATGATTATAGTGCATATTAGAAGCCCATGTGCCTAAGCACTCATGTGCCTACATAGTGCTAATGTGCCTAGGAATTTTCCCAGGAGACTAAGTGTTGGGTCATGCGCCAAAATAGTGCCTATGCACTCAGAAACCTTCCATGCGCCTAAGTGTTCCCATGCATCTAGAATGCGATGCGCTTGCATAGTCCCCATTCACCTAGGACATAGAATATTTTCTGAAAATTTGGGGAAAATGTAAAGTGTAGGCTTTGACTTGAGGTGTTCCCGGGGGTGATGTCAGTTGACTTTATGTTGATGAATGATGTATTTTTTCATGTATAATGATGTTTGATGATGTTATGCTTATGTATATTTATGTTTATGTTCCTTCATATATATTATTCCATGGCTTTACGTGGTATGATTATGAAGGTAAATGGAAAGTATTATGTAACGTAAAGTGGATGATAATGAAAAGAGGAAAGTAAAGAATGAATGAATGCATGCATTAATAAATGGAAGTAAAGAAAGTCTTGCAAGCAATGTGTTGCACCCTAAAAGGATCATACATGCCAACTCAATGGGTGAATTGATGATTGTTCAGCTGGAATCCCATAAGTCCAAGATGAAATGCGGATGAAGATCTGCAAGAAAAAATAACAAGTGTTATCTTCCGCATTAGTTAATGCGGAAGACAAGACTCTGATGCAGACAAGTGTTTACTCTTCCGCATTGACTAATATGGAAGACATAATACTACTGTTGAACAAGTTACTCTTCCGCATTGACTAATGCGGAAGAACAAAAGAAGATGCGAACAAGACTTTGATCATCCGCATTGACAAATGCGGATGACCAACCAAATGCGCACAAGTATTTGTTCATCCACATTAACCAATGCGGATGAGCAACTTAATAATGCTGATGATCAAGTGGAAATGCTGATCAAGATTATCTCATCCGCATTTGTCAATGCGGATGAACAAGCAGAGATGCAAATCAAGACTTAGATTAGTTTCTGATGTAATAGGTCAGGGGTAGTTTAGTCATTTTGTAAAGGCATATTGTCTGCCTAAAAATAGAATAGTTAACCTCGTACTGAGGTGACGGCTGATAGATAGAGAATTTTTGTTGTAATTATTATCTGTAACTTATCAACTTTCTTATATCAATACAAACAACATTATGAGTAATTTTCTTGCTTGAATGTTCTTTGATTGTTTGTTTCCGCACTCAATCATTGACTTGATTATCATATTCGATTCTCAATAAGAATATCACTCTTACTCAAAACCAGTCAATTGGTATGAGAGCTTTGGCTCTCAATTCTCTTTCAGATCTGCGCACGGACTGAATAGAACTCGATTGATCTGATAATCAAGTTGCTAGTAGTAGATATTATCATCTATTTAGCAAACAACAAAAATACTCCTGTCAAATAGCAAGAACACTCATTCTGAACCTCAACAGAACTGCTTACTGCTTGAACAAGTTGGACTCATCAAACATAATCAATCTTAAAATCAACTAAATCTATACTTACACAAATCAACATGGATTCTAATAGTAACTCTGAATTAGGTCATACACCTAAACCTCCATGCTAAACACAAATCTGAGTTTAAACAATGGAGAATACGGTTTAGAATTATATCACAGGTGTAGATCCTGACTTTTGGATCTCATATGTAAGGGTCCACATATTCCTGTTACTCTATCAACAACTCAAGCTGCACTGTACAAACTGCTAGAATACCAATTGAAGACTTAACTGTGGATGAAGATGACTATAAGAACATCAAATTGATCTTAAAGCATACTCTATTTTGACTCAAGCACTCAAAATGGATGTGCTGAAAAGATTGGAAAAATATGGAATTGCTAAAGCTGTTTGGGATGCTCTCAAAATTATGTGTGAAGGTAGCAGTGAAGTTGCTGAAATTAACAAAGACAAGCTGGTCAATCAATATGAAACCTTCCATCACACCAAAGGAGAATCCATATCAAAACAACTGCACATATTTGTACAGTTGGTTAATGACTTGGAAATTATGGGTGTTTTATACAATATCAAAGAACTCAACAAGAAAATGCTTCACAGTCTACCTGAAAGCTGGAAGCAAAATGTCACAATGCTAAAAAATACTTGATCTTGAGAGTACCACTCTAGACATTATGATTGCCAAGATTGAAGCTTGGGAACTTGATGAACGAAGCAAAAGTCTGAGTGGGCCAAAAGTGATTGAAGCCTACAAATTCCCTTCAGAATCATATTCTGTTGAAAATGCTTCATCACAGAGGAAGATGACTTCATCTCATCAAGAGATCAAATGAACAATACTGGGTTCATTGCATCTCCACATTCAATCACCATTCAACTTCAGCTCAAGCACCAAAAGTCTCCACTGCACCTCCTATCTCTCCAGAAGACTTCAAATCAGAAGAGCAAAAGGCAACTTACAATGCCTTTGTTGCAAGTTTTGAAGCATACCTTGGGGGAAGACTCACTTCTGCCCATCTAATATAGGAAGATTTAGAAGAATTAGATCCTGACGATGTTGAGGAGATGGATGTACAGTGTCAAATGGCAATGATTGCCATGAGAGCAAAGAAATTTTTCAGAAAAGGAAGAAAGTTGAGCCTGAATGAGAACACAAAACTTGGATATGACAAATCCAAGGTAAAATGCTTCAACGTGGCATGACTGGCCATTTCTCAAGAGAGTGCAATGCTACTAAAAGAAACAACCATTCAAGGAACTCTCCAGGTCAATCATCATCACAACCCAATTCAAGTTATCACTCAAACAATGAACAACAGCAGTACCATCATTCTTATCATCAACAAACATACCAGAATCAACCAAACTGACACAAATCAAGCCCATGCAAGCAGTCAGCCTTCTGCCAGTGCCCTTGTGATCAAACAAGATAGGATATGTGACTAGAGTGTGTATGCTGAGGAAGTCAAGCTCAATTCCAGAATCATGCTCTTATGGCTCATATCAATGATGGACCATCTTCAATGCCTACTGAGGTAAAAACTAAACTTTGTAGTGAGAAATGCATAAATGAATTACAAGAGTATATAGAACACAATCATAAACTAGCAGATAAAATTAAAGAAGAAAAGGTGAAGTCAGAAATGATGATGAGAGAACTAAAAAGTTTTGAAATTAAAATCAAATCTCTCATTTCTGACATAGAAAAATTGCATGGTGAGAAATACAATCTTGCAGCTGAAAATGAGCTACTTACTGAAAAGTTAGCTCAAGCTAAAGCTCAACAATCTATGACTGAAGTGAAACTTGAAAAGTTTCCAATGTCTTCAGTCAAGCTGCAAGAAATGCTGGATTCACAAAAAGGATCCAAAGGACATGTAGGGATTGGGTACAATTCATGTCCTCCACCATACAATGACAATTACACTGTCATGCCTGACTCTGTATCACTCTCTGAATCAATCGAACCTAAAACTGTGGAACCTAAATCAGTAGTGAAACAAGTGACAAATCCTCAAAACAAACCTGATGTTTATTTTGAAACCGATGAGGATAAAATCAAGGTAGGACACCCAATCAAAATCAAAGAGTGCTCAGACAAGATAGTGAATGTCATGAAACCATTAAGCCATGTAAAAGCAATTATACCTTTTATAAAATTCATACCATCTGTTTTACAAGGCAAAAAGAAATATGTCAAAACAATGAAACCCACTACTGAAAGTAATTCTGATAATGAGATTGTATCTCCATAAAATTCAAGCAAATCAGAAAAGGTTTCACTGAAAAAGAAACCACTGTAAAACTGAGTTCAACACATAAAACTTCATCAGACCCTCAGTCATCAAAATTAAGGCAGGGAGTTGGGTTTGATATCTGTAACAAAGAACATGTTGACCAGTTGAGAAAGAGGTGAGAAGTAGGTTGAAGAAAGAAAACAGCCTAGACAACTGAACAAAAGTAGTGTGTGAAACAATCTACTAAAAGGGATGATTCTGATTCATCACCTAAAGAAAAGAGAGTGACTCATGAAAAGAAAGTATCAGTGAGTCACACAAAGAAAAATCTGATTCGGGAAACAAACAAATGTATTATGATATTTGTGACATGTTCAATCACAAGACAGATAAATGCTTCTTCAATCAATATTGTTCTATCTGTGATATGATAATCACTACACCAAAAATTGCTATTTCAACAAGTATTGTTCAATCTGTGACATGAACAATCACAATACACCTGATTGTTACTTCAATCAGAAGGGGTGAGAATTTCACAACACAAGCCAATCTCAAAAACATCTACTATGATGCATTCTGTCAATCCTCATCTTCATAATACTCAATCTAGGACACCTAGATCAACAAATGATAGAAATAACTCGAAGGATTTAAGGAAGGGTCAAAGAAATCATATCACAATGAAACACAAACTTGACCTTCCTAAGCAAAAACCAACTTTTGATAATGCAACTCGGGCTAAATTTTTACAAAGAAATAGAGACCAACGATTTCATTATTCATCTGAATCCTCGGTTGAGTTGATGATGATGACTCGACTAATTCATTACCAAAAATCTCCTAAATCACCCTCATCTAAATCACTATTCAGAGGGAAATACCAAGAGGTGACTATCATGAATAGGAACGGGAAACCAAGACCATCATGGCTTGGGTTCCTTATTCTAATTAGTTCTTTTTGTTTGTAGGTTCATCCACACAGGTCTAATAGCCTATGGTATATAGACAGTGGATGCCTCCGACACATGACTGGAGATCGTACCTTCTTCATGATTTCAAGTACATACAAGGAACTACTATGGCATTCGATGGAGATTCAGAAGGTGGTAGGATTACAGGAGAAGGATCTGTGACAAATGGGATGCTGAGCTTTGACAGAGTGAATTACTGTGAACAACTGAATTTCAGTCTACTAAGCGTGTCTCAGATTTGCGACAAAAAATATTCCACTCACTTTACAGACACTCACTGCTACATTCTGAAACCTGGATTTCAGATTCCTGAAGAATGGTTGTCTTAAAAACTCCAAGGAAGAATAATACATATGTCTTAAACCTGTGTTTTGCATCACCTAAGGAAGAAACATGCCTTTTGTCTAAAGCATCATTTGATGAGTCACAGCTTTGGCATAGACATTTGGGCACACTAACTTTAAAAATATGAACAAGTTAGTCAAAGGAAACCATGTAATTAGTCTTCCTCAAAAAGAATTCAATTTTATTGATCAATGCTCAGCGTGCCTCAAAGGAAAACAACATAATCGTCTCACAAAACCAAGCGTGAACACTAACAATACTCCATTGAAGTTACTTAACATGGATCTATTGGACCAACTCATGTAATGAGTATGGGAAAGAAACAATATTGTTTAGCGATCATTGATGACTTTTCTCGATTCACATGGGTGTTCTTCCTACTTCTTAAAAATGAAGCATCCCAAATCATTCAAGAATTTATCACTAAAATTAAAAATCAACTTGATCTCAAAGTCAAAATAATAAGAAGTGATAATGGTACAGAGTTCAAAAATGAAAATATGAGTTTCTTTTGTGCAACCAAAGGCATTCCTATCAATTCAGTGCTTTAGAACTCCTCAACAAAAGGGGTAGCTAAAAGGTGAAATAGAACACTGATTGAAGCAGCAAGAACGATGCTAGCCGATGCTAAACTGCCAATCACCTTCTGGGCAAAAGCAGTTAACACATCGTGCTTTGTGCAAAATCAAACTCTGATTGTTAAAGAAAGTAACATGACACCTTATGAACTGATATTTCATAGGAAACCATTTATTGGATTCCTCAAATCATTTGGTTGTCCAGTCTCAATATTAAACACCCGTGATCATTTGGGAAAATTTTCATCTAAGTCTGATGAAGGATTTTTTGTAGGTTATTCTTCCGTCTCAAAGGCTTATAGAGTGTTCAATCCTAGACTGAACATTATCGATGAATCCACAAATGTTCAATTCAAGGAACATTCGTTTCTCAAATCTACAAATGGTCCCGATTGGTTGTTTGATATTGACACTTTTACTAAATCGTTTGACCAATTTCACTTGTCTGATGCAGGAACTATACATTCAGGTGATACTTCATCAACTGTAGAAAGAAGAGAAAATTATCCATTGATTCCACCTACATCTGATGAACATATGAATGAAGATGTTCCTCTTCAAGCTGATCCCATCAGACACTTGTCACAAAACCTTAGTGTTTCTTCTGAAGAAAGGTCCCAGCCTGGTACCATCTCACTCAGATGACTTGTCACATGAGATCAGAAATCAAAAACAGGCTTCTCATCCAGAAAACTCAAGGTATTTCAAATGATGCAAGCAACTTAGTGCTGCTGAAGATGTAGCAGTTACTGAAACAGAAGTTGACAATCTTCATAATTCAACAACAATACAAGATGATTGTGCCTCTGACCATAATGAACTGAATATCTCCAATCTGATGTAACTATTGCTGGTGACACCATTCTAACCACAAGAATACACAAGAATCATCCAGTTGAAACCATTATTGGTGACCTTAATGAGAGGGTGACAAGAAGCAAGTCCAGCATTGAAAACATCTGTTTGTTCTCCTATTTTCTATGTCAAACAGTACCCAAAAACATCAAACAGGCGCTTCAAGACAATAGTTGGATTGAAGCAATGCAGGAAGAATTGCTTCAATTCAAGAAACAAGAAGTATGGCAGCTGGTAGATCTTCCGGAAGGACAATACCCTATCGGTACCAGATGGCTGTACAGGAACATGACTGATGATAGAGGGATAGTCATTAGAAATAAAGCAAACTAGTGGCACACGGATACACTTAGGAAGAAGGAATTGACTACGACGAAGTGTTTGCTCCTGTTGCCAGACTAGAAGCAATCAGAATCTTCTTGCATATTCTGTGTCCATGAAATTTACTGTTTATCAAATGGATGTAAAGTGTGCCTTCTTGTATGGAAAGATTGCTGAAGAAGTCTATGTAAGTCAACCACCTGGATTTAAAGATCCAGATTTCCCTCACAGAGTGTACAAGCTTGACAAAGCTCTGTATTTGTCTTCATCAAGCTCCAAGAAAGTGGTATGAGACTCTATCATCCTTTCTTCTTGAACATGGGTATGAAAGAGGAAAGATTGATCAGACTCTCTTCAGAAAAATAAGAGGAAAAGACATGCTGTTAGTCCAGATCTACGTGGATCACATTATATTTGGCTCGACAAACAAGCAACTCTGCAAAGAATTTGAAAATCTTATGCATTTAAAGTTCCAAATGAGTGCTATGGGGGAACTCATATTCTTTCTAGGGGTGCAAGTACAGCAAACAGCAGATGGAATCTTCATCAATCAATCAAAATATGTAGAAACCATGCTGAAGAAATCCACTTTGCTGACTATTAGTCTATCAGAACTCCTGTAGATACTAAAGTGAAGATTGGACCTGACCCTGAAAGAAAATCAGTGGATCAAACTCACTATCGATCAATGATAGGTTCACTTATGTATCTAACAGCCAGTAGGCCTGACATTATGTTTGGTGTTTGTGTGTGTGCTAGATATCAAGCTGATCCAAAAGAATCACATATGAATGCAGTCAAGAGGATATTTAGATATCTGAAGGGCAAACCAGCTCTCGGATTATGGTATCCAAAGGAAGGAGAATTTAATCTCTATGCCTACACAGACAGTGATTATGGAGGATGCAACTTCAACAGAAAATCCACTTCTGGCGGTTGTCAATTTCTTGGTCCCACACTAGTATCCTGGCAATGCAAGAAGTAGACAAATGTGTCTGTATCCATAGCAGAAGCTGAGTATATTGCTGCTTCAGCATGTTGCTCTCAAGTTCTCTGGATTCAAAACCAGATGCTTGATTATGATTTTAACTTTTTGCATACACCAATTTCTATTGGCAACACAGCTTCTGTCTTTATAACTAATAATCCAGTTCAGCACTCAAAAACAAAACATATTGAAATTAGATATAATTTTTTGAGAGACTATGCTGAAAAAGGTTTAATCAAATTGATTCAAGTACCAACAGAAAATCAATTAGCTGATTTGTTTACCAAGGCATTTGAACCTAGTAGGTTTGAATTTTTGGTTCAGTCAATTGCATGATTAACCTTGAATAAAAACTATGAAAAACATCAAAAACAATTTAAAACATCAGAAAAACCACAAAGAGAAATCCAATGAAGAAAAGAATTATGGGAAATGATATAATTACAGTCGTTATATCATTCACTGTGCTTAATTTCAAAATGTAAAAGACTGAAATGACTTACCAGATATGTTGGAAGCCTCAACTTGGAAGAAAAGATACATACAGTGATGAATTAAAGACATATTCAATTGTGAAACACTCATCACAAAGTACAGGTATGTATTGGCTTATCTGAATGCATGTGTGTGTAGTAGCCTAAACACACCAGGTAATGATACTTTATGAATCTCTTTCACCACATCATGTTTCATCTTTGTTTTGCTGAGCAAAGACCTGATGAAACTTGCACATAGTGCAGATGTCATGATCCAAAAGATTCCCAATGTGGAACACATCAAAAATTTGGATGAATCAACAAAGTAATACATTCCAAGTGAATGAACAAAAGAATCCTATCATGGATCACCTTCCAAAGTGAAGTGAAAAGAATCCTAATGTGGATCAACATGAAAAAGGATCAAATTAAAAGAATCCCAATGAGGATCAGTGAAAATGAGATTTCATGACTTAAGTAACCTGGTAAGAAAAGTTGTGAAAAAGTTCTACCATGCATTGTATAAGGAGGGTTGATCATTTCATGCTTATGTGTGTGAGATACATATTGAATAATAAATTAACCAAAACATGATAAAAGTCATTTACATCAAAATATCAACCAGGTATGAGTTTAAGAGGACAAACATACCTTCAATCTCCAAGTTCATAATCATGTCCATTTAATCATAAAGGATGCACATGTGTAATGTAAGATTGATATGATCCCTACAAAGAGATTTTTCTCTTCATTATCAAAATAATATTCAAAACTTTTAAAACTTTAAAGTTTCTATCCAAATGTGGACATAAACTTTAGGGGGAGTAATTTAAAATTTTTTAGTAAGTTCAAATTTTTGTTTATTAACTCAATTTTGAAAAACAAAACAAAAAGAATTTTAGTTGGTGTTGTTGCAATAAGTCATACCATTATATCTCAGCTTATGCAGATTCTTAGAAGCATGATAAGTCCAGGATCACAAAAATCAGATGATCCAAGCAAGAATTGACAACTTCAACAGCCAACTTCATAAGAAAAATCAATCAAGGACACCTCTTCACAAGATGAATAATCAATTCAATCACATTAACTTTTGATTAAGTTCAAAAGGTAATGCAGGTAAGTGCATTAGTTAATGCGGGTGAAGGTAACCCATGCATGTAACTAATGCAGGTAAAAATAATTTTTGAAGTGCAACTAATGCGGACAATGATTTTAATCTACCGCATTAGTGTGTGAAGTGTATGTGAAATTTACTCTATCGCATTTGCTACAGTGCTGTGTTGACTTGTCAACCGCATTTGTAGTTGCACAAATGGACTTTGTTCTATCGCATTTGCTACGGTACATATACGGATATGTAAAACAAGCAACTCAACCACATTTTTTACAATGTTCTTCCGCATTTACTAAAACTCAAATGCGGACAGCCAAAAGTCAAGTTTAACTTCCGCATTTGCAATAGTACACAAATGCGGATAGAATAAAACATTAAGAAGCAAAACTTCCGCATTTGTAACAGTAGAGTAATGTGGACAATCAGTCAAAAATTAAGCCTTCCACATTAGCTACAGTCACAAATGCAGATGACCAAAAACAGTCAAATGCGGACTGTCAATGTCAAAAGTTCCTCTTCCGCATCTGCTACAGTTAACAAATGCGGGTGACCAAAAGCAGTCAAATGCAGACTGTCAATGTCAAAAGTTCGTCTTCCACATCTGCTACAGTTAAAAAATGTGGATGACCAATGACAAGATCAGTGATCTCAAGTTTGATGGATTAGAGTGTAACGCAGCGGAATAAGAACAAGAATTAGACAAATTATAGCAAGAATTGATATTCGTACGCATTAAGAACAAATACGGTTGTAACGAGAGAATATATTTCTGTGAAAAGGAATGTTTCAATAGTATCAAATGTTTCTGCTCAATCATTCACGGATTACAATTAGGTTGACACTCCTTATATAGAGTGCAATCACTGCTGATATCACGGGATAGTGACATCTGGCAGATTTATTACAAAAATAACTAAAACTTAACAAACTACTGAAATGTTCACAACTACTGAGAACATATCAGAGTGCTAAGTGCAAAACATAAAACTAGTGATAGGAAACTACTGAAACTACAATGACTAAAGAACAAGCTCTTCAGTCGTTTTACAAAACTACTGAAAGAAAAACATAAAACTACTGAAAGAAAACCATCACAACTACTGAAGAAGACCTCTTCAGCTGTTGTGACAATGTCTGATACTTGGTCTTCAACACTTGTGTCTTCAGCACTTGTGTCTTCAGACTTTGTCTTCAGCACTTGTGTCTTCAGACTTTGTCTTCAGCACTTGTGTCTTCAGACTTTGTCTTCAGCACTTGTGTCTTCAGACTTTGTCTTCAGCACTTGTCTTCAGCTGTTGTGGACTTCAGCAGTTGTTGTGACGTCTGTGGGACTTAAGGTTTTTCTGATCCGGCTCATTGGTTCTTTTGGTCCAACAAACTCCCCCTGAACCAATGCAGCCAAAACCTTAACTTTATTGAGGTCCCACTTATTGTTGGCGATAAGATTGGTCTTTTTCCTTCTTGATCAGCTAAGAAGATGACCTGATTAAGCACTGGCGTGGGAATAGATTTTTGAAATTTGGTTAGCATAGTATGGATAAGAGCCCTGACTTTGGGGAACCGGACACAGGGCTGTGGTCTATCCATGAAATCTACTTCCCATGTATAAGCCTGTAGGATTCTCTAGTGTATGCTCTGAGAAACATAATTTGTTCTTCCATGGTAAGATTTTCAGCTCCACCATCAAACAGTCCTTCACGCCCATGCAGCTCTGAAATGTACTTAGCCTGTTTGCCATTTTTGAGCTCAACTGTTGTAATCTGTCTGTATGCAAACTCATCTGGGTGAGTACCTTCAAGTAACAGACTGAGCTCATTTTGTTTGAAGTTCTCAAGCCTCTTGTAGACTAACCCCTTTTTAATTACTCTGTTCTCTAACATCTTTTGGGGTGGCTGTTTAGTTTCATAGGCCTTCTTGAAATCTTTTACAATTTCCCAGGGTGATACTACAAGGACCACTGTGATCTCTTCATCTACGATCCTTTTTACTTGGCCCTTGTATCTCGAAGGAATGTCTTTCTTCACAATTCTGTGAGCCACCCTAGGATCAGGCCATATTCTCACCTTTTCCTTTTGATATTGAAATGTGTTAGCAAGGGTGTACAATCTCAGAGCTTCTTTCTTCATACTGATTATTGATGAAGAAGCAGCATAAGTTTTGTCTATGCTTTTCAGCATCTCATCATCATCAAGCTTTTGCTGCTGTTCTTCTTCTATCTTTACTCTCACAGCTTCCATCTGTGAGGTGGGAGTGATGGGCATAGGTTTGGCTTTAGGCAAAGTTAGGACTGTGGAAAGAGGCAGCCTATCTTCTTCTCATCATCCTCTTCTTCTTCTTCTAGCCTCAACACCCTTCTCTTCTTCTTCTTGGGTGCATCATCGGCTGTTGGTTTTGAGGGTAAAGGAATTGGTTTAGTGGGTTGTGGTAGTGGTGATTTTGAAGTTGGAGGTTTTGCAGGTTGTTCTAGCATTCTTATAGTGAGTGAGGCTTTTGAGTGTTTTGCTAGTTCCTTTCTGTTCCCAGCACCTGCCTCATTTAGTGCTTCAATCACCAATCCCTTAGTGTATGCTTCAGACGAACAGTTGGTGGTTATTGCCAAGATACTGTCCCTGGTCCATGACTTAATCTCGATCAATGATCTCCCAAGGTACTTTGCAATGAATCTGATCATGATCTCTAGTCTTTCTCTTTCTAATGCATCATAACTTGCCCATCTTGAGTTAATTTCTTCAACTTCAAGTCTCCTAATCTCTGAGTCAAGCTGTGCAGTATCGAACCCCTGTCTATACAGTTGATCAATAATGGAGTCCATTGATTTACTGTGTGTAGCATCCGCATTTTGATCATCTCATCGAGTTCGAGTTCTTTTTCTTTTCCTTCAACCTTCTCTTCTTATATGTGACATGAAAGTCTTTGTGACTTTCACCCACTTGATCAATGTCAGCTCCCTTCACAAACTCCTCTTCTTCTCAGTCTCCTTTTCTTTCTTCCCCTCTATGCTTCCTCTTTGCTTTCACTGACTGACTCTCCCCCTTTTTGGTTGCATTGGTTGCAAGGGTTTGAGTAGCAGAAAGCCTTGTGCTCACAATCTCCTCCACCAGGGGTTGTATGATTGAGGGAAGCCTCTCATCCATGGTTTTGATCACAATGTCTATGATCATTGGGGTGATGAGAGGTAGGGATTGCTGAAAGATAGCAGCTGTTTGCTCAGAGGGGTTCTGTCCCTGAGAAGCAGTGCCAGAAATAGAAGCTGGTGGCTCGGAAGTTTTGAGTGGCTGAGTGTGTGGGAGACCTTCAGGTGAAGGTGCCATCTGTGGGTTATGTTGGTGGCAGATGGACTTGCTTTTTGAGAGAATTGGTCAAGTAGTCTTTGTAGTCTACTGACTTCTTCCTCAAGAATTGTGTTCTGGGCCAGAACATCATAAAAGAAGCCCAGGTCATCATCAGCAGATGCTGAATCACCTGACCTCCTGCTTGTAGCAGGATGTACATGCACTGGGTGTAGACCAGTTTTAGCATGTGCCCCTTTTTCTTGGAACTGGGGACTTCCAACCTCAGGACGATGTCCTTCATCAGCTGTTGCCTCTGGTGAGGTCTTAGCTATGTTACCAGCCTAGTCTGATCATGTGCTGATTCAGAAGAGGTGGTAGCCTCACCAGATGTTCGTATCTGCATATCCACACCAGGAGATAGAACAATAAACCCTGGTCCTGTGGGCTGTCAGAAGCATGTTGATCCTCTTCCTTAATTGCTGTGGTTTTCCCCTTTGTTGGTGTTTGTTGGGGAGGAGGAGAGGCATGCAGCTGAGTCAGCACGTTTGCAACAATGAGAGTAGGACTTTGTGGGGCGGTTGCAGTGGGAGATGGGGTAAAAGCAGTATGCACCTGGGGAGAATGGTGCTCTTCAATGGCAATCTCCTCAAATGAGGAAGATCCCAGATTAGTGGGTACCCCTTCTTTGGTTGCTGCAGGCTCCTTTTGAGAGGAATCCTGAGCGGCTGTGGCTGGTTAAGTCCTTGTATCCACTAGGGGGTTATAACCAGTGGATATAGCATGCGTTTGTGTTGCAAGGGCATCCTCAGGGGACTCATTTCCCTGAGTAGCTTTTTGACTTCTTTTTAGTGGGTTTGGTGGGGACTTTGGATTTGGAGGTGGTGGCTGTGGGTTCCAGCTGCGTGGGTTTGCGCAGCTTGGAGCCATTTTTAGTGATTGGTCAGAGTTGTGCCGAGAGTATACTCAGGCAATACAGCCGTAGTAGGGACTCCCACCAACAAGTCCCCCAGCTTGAAGCTGGTTTTCAATTATGGCCATTATGAACCGGGGATATAATATCCAACGTTTAGCAAGTTGTTTTTGGGCCATATCCTTGAGCTCTAAAAATAGTATTTCAGAAAAATTTAAAGGTTGTTGCTCAAGGATGGAGTACATTACCTGTTGCCACCTTGTGGACATTTGATCCCATGATGAAGTCTTGGCGGCAAGGCAGACATTTCCCATGTGAAAGATGAGACGTTCGGCATCCTGGATGTTTCTTTCAATGGTAGATGCACTCAGGTTACCCTGGTATCCATGGTGGGCAAATGATTGATCTATTGTGCCCTTTGGATAACCAGTTGGGAAAGTGGCATCATCCAAATTGAGGGTTTGGCGAAGAGTGTCTGGAGTAATGACCACTTTTTGACGATGGACAAACAATTGAAGGGACTCTTGTCATCTCCCTCAGAGACAAGAGTGACGTTTGTCCAGAATTGGTTAAGAGATTCGGCATATATGGTGGGATTTAACAGAAAAGCCGTTTTGTAAGGTGACTGAACCATTAAATCAATGGCGTTGTGAAACTGGTCCAGTATGGTGATTTGTGATATGTGCGACACAGTTGTGTCGTGGTTTAAGTTGCATGGTCGCCATTGATGAAGAGAGGTTACAGAGTTTTTGAACGTTAGGTTTGAGAAGAGAAGAAAGGAAAAACTCTGAAGGTGGGATAGGTATTTAAAGGGTAGGGTTAGAAAACGACTGAAGGTTTTGGTGCTCGTCATCAGTTGTTGAAACTACTGATGACGTGGTATTAACTTTCAGAGGTTTGGAATGACTGACCGTATTGGTGTGATCAACAGTTGTTATAAAACAACTGAAGACTTGGTTTTAACCGTCAGACGTTGAAACAGCTGAAGTCTCAGATTTAGTCATCAGTAGTTATAAAACTACTGAAGACATTTTTGACTTCAGTGATAAACAACTGAGGACTTGGTATTAGTCATCAGTAGTTGGGAAACTACTAAAGACTTTGGTTTTACCATCAGTTGTTGTAAACAACTAAAGACTTGGTGTTAGTCATCAGTAGTTGTGAAACTACTGAAGACAGGTTTTGCTTCAGTTGTTTAGAAAGAAACAGCAGTTGGGAAACTACTGAAGACAAAAAGGCTCATCAGTAGTTGTCGTCAATTCATTGCTTTTCAGCTATTTCATACTGTCCTCAACACGTACTCATCAGACGTTTTCATCTGTTTTCAGATGTTTCATAGGACATCAGTACGTATTTGTATTTCTGACAACAGTAGTTGTAGCTACATCAGCTGTTGTAACTACATCAATTGTTTTATCAAACAAAGTACTTGAATACTGAGAAGTTAAGCTCTAGTAGTTTAAAGAAAACTTTCGGAGGGAAAATAACTTCAGTACTTATATATATGACAATAATAAACTAATGATCATCAGTACTTGTGAGCTAAGATCATCAGTAGTTGTCACTTATTCTAGCTGCAGCATACCAAGCCTTAACACTAGGTTTTGGAAAGTTGTGCTATCCAAGGGCTTAGTGAAAATGTCTGCAAGCTCATCAGCACTAGGAACAAATTTTGGATCAATCAGACCTTTTTCAAAACAATCTCTAATAAAATGGTGTCTGATTTCAATATGTTAGTCCTAGAGTGCTGGACAGGATTCTTGACAATACAAAGAGCTGAAGAGCTGTCCATTAACAATGGGGTCTTAGTCTTTGTTATGCCATAATCCAATAATTGGTTTTGAAGCCAGAGTACCTGAGATGTACAGCTTGCAGCAGCAATGTACTCTGCTTCAGCAGTTGATATAGCAACTGAGGTCTGCCTTTACTCTGCCAAGAAATCAAGCAGTTGCCTAAGAATTGGCATCCTCCAGAAGTGGACTTTCTCTCAACTTACACCATGCATAGTCACTGTCAGAAAAAGCAACTAATTTACCAGAATGTCTAGTAGAATACCATAAACCTAGAGATGGAGTGCCTTGCAGATATCTAAAGATCCTCTTGACTGCAATCAAATGAGACTCCTTAGGTGCAGCCTGAAATCTAGCACAAACACATGTAGCAAACATAATATCTGGTCTAGAATCTGTTAAGTACATCAAGGACCCAATCATACATCTGTAAAGTGTTTCATCAACCACTTTACTTTCTGATCTGTATCCAGTGTGTGGTGTTGCACATGGGAGTAGAACAGGGCTTACACTTTTGTAAATCAAACTTTTCCAAAAGATCTTTTGTGTATTTGGACTGATGAATGAAAATTCCATCAGCCTTTTGTTTGATTTGCAAACCCAGAAAGAACTGTAATTCTCCCATGGCACTCATTTCAAACTTCTGTTGCATCAACTTTGTAAAAGCATCACACAACTGAGGATCAGAGGATGCAAAAAATAATATCATCAACATAAATTTGAACAGTAGATTATGCTGCCCAGCTTTCTTAATGAATAAAGTCTTATCAATGGAGCCTCTAGTGAAATCATTTTCCAGAAGAAAGTTTGATAATGTCTCATACCAGGCTCTAGGAGCTTGTTTCAACCCATAAAGAGCCTTATCAAGCTTATACACCCAATTAGGATGTTTATTGTCCTCAAAGCCTGGTGGTTGACATACATAACCTCTTCTTTATTTTCCCATACAAAAATGCACTTTTGACATCCATTTGAAAAACTTTAAGGTTGTGATAAGCTGCATAAGCTAAAAACAATCGAATTGCTTCCAGTCTGGCTACAGGGGCAAAGGTTTCATTATAATCAATACCTTCCTCTTGTGAAAACCCCTGTACAACCAGTCTGGCCTTGTTCTTGACAATAAGCCCATTTTCATCAGTTTTGTTCCTAAACACCCATTTAGTGCCTATTGCACACTTACCTGGAGGTAGAGGAACCAGTTCCCACACTTGCTGTTTCTTGAACTGAAGAAGCTCATGCTGCATGGCTTCACCCATCCATTGTCCCTTAAAGCAATGTGATAGTTCTTTGGCTCTTGCTGACTAATGAAGAGAGCATAGAAGCAGAAATTTGACAATTGACTTCTTGTTGAAACGCCAGCATTGATATCACCAATGATTTGAGACATAGGGTGATTCTTCAGATCTTGGTAAACAATAAGATCTGTGCAAGTGTTTGTAGCAGGCTCCAGCAACAGATGGTGATGGTGAAGCATTTCCTTGAAACCAATCAGTAGATGGTAATTCAAAGGAAGTTGAAGTTGTAGAAATCTCATCAGCATTTGTTGTGGATTGTGCTACTGAAGCTACAGGAACATCAGGTCTAGCTGAATCAGGCAGTTGATCACTAAACTTGAAAAGGTGATTACTCATATCATCATCATCATCAGTAACACCAGATGGATGACTAGCTATAGAAGATGATGATTCATATGATCTGCAACAGCAGGTGGTTGATAAGGAACATATTGCAGAATGTCCAGATCAAACAACTCCACAGGGTTTTGTGGAATTGTATCTTTGGGATTCATTGAACTTCACATGCAAGGTTTCTTCAACTATCTTTGTCCGACAGTTGAATACTCTATAAGCCTTGCAAGTGGATGATTACCCAACAAATACCCTGCATCCACCTTAGAATCAAACTTTTGGAGTTGATCCTTTGTGTTGAGAATGTAACAAGGACACCCAAATGCTCTAAAGAATGAAATCAAAGGGGCTAAATGATGAAAACTTCATAAGGAGTTTTCATCAACCTCTGATTTACTAAGGCTCTATTCTGTACATAGCAGGCTATATTGACAGCTTCAGCCCAAAAGGTCAGTGGCAGACCAGAATCAGCCAACATGGACCTTGCAGCTTCAATGAGGGTCCTGTTCTTTCTCTCCACTACTCCATTTTGCTCTGGAGTCCTTGGGATGCTATACTGCCTCTTGATTCCCTTTGATAAGAAACTCATCAAGAGTGTGGTTCTGAATTCAGTACCATTGTCACTCCTCACACACTTCACTGGTAGGGAATACTGCTTCTCAACGTGTAGCACAAAGTTCATAATGGACTAAGCAGCCTCATCCTTTGAATGCAAGAAGAAGGTCCATACATATCTAGAGTAATCATCCACAATTACCAGACAGTATTTCTTCTTTGCCATACTCATTACCTTCACAGGACCAAAAAGATCCATGTGCAGTAGTTGTAAGCAGGCATTAGACTTGGATTCTTCTATGGTGGGAATGAAACTTTATGTTGTTCCCTTTTAAGCATGCAGTGCAGATTTCATCACAATTGAACTCCTTTATTGGAAGACCTCTCACTAAACTCTTGTGGATCAGCTGATTCATGTTTTGAGATTAACATGACCCAGCCTTCTATGCCATAGTTTAGATTCTTGGAGAGAGGCCTTGGAGAACAAGCGTGGATGGCCTCTTAACTCAATTTTCTTTGACAGATCCAAGGCATATACTCTTCCTATCCTGTTGGCCTTCAGGAGAGTATTATCATCCAGTACTTTGTCAATCAGGCTCAGAACCTTGGAAGACAGAATCCTACAGTTCTGGCTTGTGAAAAGAGCAACATGTCCTTTGTCACACATCTGACTGACACTCAACAGATTGTATTTGAGATTCTCCACATGGTTGACATCATCAAATCTAATATCTCCATTAGACACAAATCCCTTTCCAATGATGTAACCTTTAGCATCATTCCAAATGAGACAAATCCCTTCTTTCCCTGAGAGTAATCATGAAGAAGAGAGCTGCTCCCAGTCATGTGCATGGATCCTCCACTGTCCACATACCAGATGCTTCTTGGCATGCTGAAGAACCCTGCACAATCATAAGAAACTAGTTAGCTTTGGAGACCCAAAACTTTTTGGTTTTGGGACTGACTTTATCAACAGATTTAACCATAACTGGTTTCTCATGATTAACAGCTAATGAAGATGGAGATGGTGCTGAAATAGATTTGGACCTGGAATTCCTCTCCAGTGGTTTGGTCACAGTGGCTTCAATTTGGTTAACTCTCCCCAACAGATGTTGAACCATCATAACAAGTTGTGTCTGATTTGAAGCTTGAGCTTTCAATTCATTTGACACTCCAGAGCTTGTTTTGATGAGTTCCTGTGACCCACCATTTCTCCTTTTTAGATTTCACAGACTTAGTCTTATGTTTATCATGAGGAACAATATCAGCTGTCTTCTGATAAACCGTATCCTTCTTAGTGGATTTGGGTAAGGCCTTGGGTTTATCCGGTTGAGGCGATTGTGGTCACCATGGTCTCAAACTCAGTTTTCATTTTATTTATTTCTAGTTTAATGAGCTCATCCCTTTGGAGCTTTAAACCCTTTTTGTACCAACATTCATCAGATAGATGATTGAATTTACCACAAATTTCACATGGTTTATTCTTCATCTTGGACATCTTTACTGCTGAAGTGGAAACTACTGAAGGTGTGATTCAGTACTTTCCTCCTATCAGTACTAGGTACTAAAGGATTTGTAACAGTTGAAGACTGGTAATTCAACTGTTTTCCATCCATCCTAAAGGACTGTTTGATGGATTCCTTAGCAGTTGTTAGTCCTTGTATTTCAACTGATTTGAAATGCTTTTCAGATGTTGGGTCTCTTTCAGTACTTGGGGTACATTGAGGAACAACATCTGAAGTACTCAGCTTCATATGAGTCTCAGTAGTTAGACCATCAGTCAATTTATTTGTTGAGATCTTAACACTGGTTTCATTCTCTGATCTTAGATTTTCATTGGAGAATGACTCACATGATAATGTGGTTTGGAGATTGCTTTCACTTTCAGACTTAACTATGGAGTTAGGAGTAAAGTCTGTTGGTGGAGCAGTATGGTGTAACCAATACCAAACTTCATATTTGAAGCAGTTTTCTTGCTAAGAAGCATTTCAAATCCCTTGCATGATGAGACCCAGCGTTCACACTCAACTTGGGTCACTGCAAGTTTTTCTTTAAGACTCCTGTGGTCTTCCAGAATAACCTCTAGCTTGGCCTTTTCATCATTTGATTGGCATTTAAGCTTATAAATCTCATCACTTTTACTGTTAAGAGCAGACTCATACTCAGCTTTTCTTTTGAAAATGGTTTTCTCAAACTCAAGTTTTTGATTTATTAATGCTACATTTGCCTCTCTAATAGAGACAAAGGCAGCTATGCATGATTCAGAACATAACTTGGCTTAGCCTCTGAAGATACCTGAGTTACCTGTGAAGATGATGCATTTGAACAGGAACCCTCAGTAGACTCCAGGGCCATGAGAGCAAGATTTCCAAAAGGGTGTTCACCACCATGTTGACTAGCACCAGCATAGTATTGCTCAGTGTGACCAGACAAGTTATCAGGTAAGCTACTCCAGTCAACGACTCCAGGTGTGAAGAAGCTGTGATGAGGTTTGATTGAGATGGAGATGGTTGAGGTTCTAGTAATGCATGAGATTGTGGTACTATAGGAGCTTGAACTTGATTTGACTGTGGCATATAATAGCAGGGATAAGGATATGGCATTTGACCCTGAGGAACAAAATATGCAGGAGATTGAGGGTGTGATGAATGACTAGAACCAGCAGAATGTTGCCCTTTGGATTGTGAATTGTTATTGGAAAAGTCAAAAAGGGTGCAGAAGTGTTAGATCCAGTTGATCTACACTCTCTTGCAAAGTGTCCAAGCCTGTGGCATTTGTGACACTTCAACTTGCTCTTGTCAAAACCGACTTTGGTTTTGTCAGAGAGTCCAGGAAATTTCCTGCCAGTTCTCTTGTAGAATTTCTGAGATCTGATATTGATCAAGGCCATTTGGCTCAAAATATTCATCTCTTCTAAATCATCATCAGCAATGCCCTTCAAATCATCCATGATAAAGCATAGATTGTCACTATTATTACCAGAATGACAATCAACACTCACAAAGGCATGATTAGAATTGTTTGAGGTGAAATCAATATGCTCATCATAGTGGCATTCTGATCCTGCATACTCTGACTCATGACTTACCAAGGCAGTGTTTCCTGGTACAAAATCATCAGTGAGCTTTCCAGATGATGACAGTTTTCGTTTCTATTCTATCTCTCTCTCAAATGTGAGCATTTCCCATGGAGTTAGGTGAGAGATAGTTTGTCCAAATTTGCACTGGAGCGTAGGACAATAGTATATGTGTCCCATCTCTCAGGCAGTGATCTAAGAAATCTGTTATTCATCTGGCTATTTGTGTACTCATGTTTGACCATTTTTAATTCAGAGATCAAACAAGAGAACCGCTTAAACTGTTGAGTCAGTGTCTCACCCTTCCTATGAGAGAATGTCTCATATTGTTGGGCAAGGATTTCTCTATTATTTGCCAAGACCTCATCTGTTCCTCCAAATTATTCTTTCAAGGCATTCCAGAGGTCATGGGCAGTTTCATAATGCATTAGCCCAGAATAGATTTCATTGGGCAGTGCCATGGCCAGAATTCCATGGGCTTTTGCATCAATCTCAAACAATTTCTTATCCTCATCTAAGTATTGCTCCCTCCTCTTCGGAACCATTTGATTGGTTTCCGGGTTATTCACCATAGGCTTGTGTGGACCATGTACCACTGATGTCCAACAACCTGAGCTGTTAACAGAGCATTCATCGTTGCCATATGTTATACTCACTCCTAACCAGCATTGGAGGCTTGGTTGAGGAACCAGTATTGTGAGGATCATTGGAAGGAGTAGTCATTTTAGGTCCAAATACAATTTAATTCAAGCTTTTAAAAGATTTTACACAGACCACAACAGACTCAATGAAAACTAAGAATAAATCTTAGGATGAATGACCAAAAACACAGAAAATTCAATCTCCATAACCGTTTCTTGCAAAAATGCTAATTCAATCAAACTTGGATCTTGGATAGCAGTTTCAATGATCATTTATTAGATCGATCAATGATGAACCAGCTCTGATACCATTTGACAAGACCAGTGATCTCAAGTTTGATGGATTAGAGTGTAACGCAGCGGAATAAGAACAAGAATTAGACAAATTATAGCAAGAATTGATATTCGTATGCATTAAGAACAAATACGGTTGTAACGAGAGAATATATTTCTGTGAAAAGGAATGTTTCAATAATATCAAATGTTTCTGCTCAATCATTCACAGATTACAATTAGGTTGACACTCCTTATATAGAGTGCAATCACTGCTGATATCACGGGATAGTGACATCTGGCAGATTATTACAAAAATAACTAAAACTTAACAAACTACTGAAATGTTCACAACTACTGAGAACATATCAGAGTGCTAAGTGCAAAACATAAAACTACTGATACGAAACTACTGAAACTACAACGACTGAAGAACAAGCTCTTCAGTCGTTTTACAAAACTACTGAAAAGAAAAACATAAAACTACTGAAAGAAAACCGTCACAACTATTGAAGAAGACCTCTTCAGCTGTTGTGACAACGTCTGATACTTGGTCTTCAGCACTTGTGTCTTCAGACATTGTCTTCAGCACTTGTGTCTTCAGACTTTGTCTTCAGCACTTGTGTCTTCAGACTTTGTCTTCAGCACTTGTCTTCAGCTGTTGTGGACTTCAGCAGCTGTTGTGACGTCTGTGGGACTTAAGGTTTTTTTGATCCGGCTAATTGGTTCTTTTGGTCCAACAACCAAAAGCAGTCAGATGCGGACTGTCAATGTCAAAAGTTCGCCTTCCGCATCTGCTACAGTTAACAAATGCGGATCACCAAAATCAATCAAATTAACCTTCTGCATTTGCTACAGTGTTGACTACATCTACTTGTAAACTTATAAAATTTCTCAAATTGTATTACTTGACTATTTAAAGGAATTCGAACGGGTCATTTAATACTTTTCAAATTGAGAGAACTATAGTGAGACAAGAGCAAACCTATAGTACACCACCATCAATCATCATCATCATCACAAACTTCAAAGATTTTGTTGTGTTTCATCTTTAAACATTTTTGTCATCGATTCAGAACACAATCGTTTCGAAGATAAGGTATACTTCAACAGATTTTGAAACCAAAACCTAAGTCTCAGACTGTTACCCTAAATCGAACATGAACCAGAAAATTATTGAAGAACACCAAAATCAAACTCATTAATGTGATGTAATACACATTTTCTATTAGGATCAGCGATCTAAGTTTGATTGATTAGAGTAGATTGCAACGGAATTCGAACAATGAATTAAACAATTTTGCAAGAACACAATTGATATTCAATGGAATAGTGCACGGTTATAGAGAGAGAGTATTCTGCAAAAAGAATATTTCATTCAAATGCTTTTGTGGTGGCTAAAAGTCACCGTTACAATTAGGTCAATAATCCTCATATAAGGAATGTGACGTCTGCTGATGTCACTTAATAGTGACATCTAACAGATTTATACAACAACTGAAACTATGCAAACTACTGAGAATGTTCTCAACAACTGATCACATCTCAGAGAATGCTAAGTACAAAAACATAAAACTACTGAACTAAAACTACTGAAACTATAAACTACTAAAAAGTAAATTAAAAGTACTGAAAGGAAAACCATCACAACTACTAAAGTTAATAACTTCAGCTGTTGTGACAACTACTGATCACTCTGGTCTTCAGTCTTTGTCTTTGGTCTTTGACTTCAGTACTTTACTTTCAGACTTTGTCTTCAGTAATTTACTTTCAGACTTTGTAATCAGCTGATGTCTTCAGCTGTTGTAATCTTCTTCAGCAGTTGTAATGTCTGTGGGACTTAGAGGTTTTTCTGATCAGGCTTATTGGTTCTTTTGGTCCAACAACCAAAAGCAGTCAGATGCGGACTGTCAATGTCAAAAGTTCGCCTTCCGCATCTGCTACAGTTAACAAATGCGGATCACCAAAATCATCAAATTAACCTTCTGCATTTGCTACAGTGTTGACTACATCTACTTGTAAACTTATAAAATTTCTCAAATTGTATTACTTGACTATTAAAGGAATTCGAACGGGTCATTTAATACTTTTCAAATTTGAGAGAACTTATAGTGAGACAAGAGCAAACCTATAGTACACCACCATCAATCATCATCATCATCACAAACATTCAAGATTTTGTTGTGTTTCATCTTTAAACATTTTTGTCATCGATTCAGAACACAATCGTTTCGAAGATAAGGTATAACTTCAACAGATTTTGAAACCAAAACCTAAGTCTCAGACTGTTACCCTAAATCGAACAATGAACCAGAAAATTATTGAAGAACACAAAATCAAACTCATTAATGTGATGTATACACATTTTCTATTAGGATCAGCGATCTAAGTTTGATTGATTAGAGTAGATTGCAACGGAATTCGAACAATGAATTAAACAATTTTGCAAGAACACAATTGATATTCAATGGAATAGTGCACGGTTATAGAGAGAGAGTATTCTGCAAAAAGAATATTTCATTCAAATGCTTTTGTGGTGGCTAAAAGTCACCGTTACAATTAGGTCAATAATCCTCATATAAGGAATGTGACGTCTGCTGATGTCACTTAATAGTGACATCTAACAGATTTATACAAACAACTGAAACTATGCAAACTACTGAGAATGTTCTCAACAACTGATCACATCTCAGAGAATGCTAAGTACAAAAACATAAAACTACTGAACTAAAACTACTGAAACTATAAACTACTAAAAAGTAAATTAAAAGTACTGAAAGGAAAACCATCACAACTACTAAAGTTAATAACTTCAGCTGTTGTGACAACTACTGATCACTCTGGTCTTCAGTCTTTGTCTTTGGTCTTTGACTTCAGTACTTTACTTTCAGACTTTGTCTTCAGTAATTTACTTTCAGACTTTGTAATCAGCTGATGTCTTCAGCTGTTGTAATCTTCTTCAGCAGTTGTAATGTCTGTGGGACTTAGAGGTTTTTCTGATCAGGCTTATTGGTTCTTTTGGTCCAACAAACTCCCCCTGAACCAATGCAGCCAAAACCTATAAGTTTATTGATGATCCCACTTATTCTTTGGCAGAAACACCCTCTTGATCAGCTTCAGAGGTAATCATGTATGCACAGGCCGGGAAAAGGTTTCTAAATTTTTGATTGGCTAAGTATGGAAGGGAGCTCTGTCTTGGGGAAACTGGACACAGAGTCTTGTCCCAACCATGAAACCATAAATCCCATTGATGAGTCTGTAAGACTCTCTTGCATAGGCCTCAAGGAGAACAACTTGTTCCTCCTTGGTGAGTTCTTCTGCTTCTCCCTCAAAGAAGAACTCAGGCCCATAATATTCAGACAGATATCTTACTGTCTTCCCATTCTTCAACTCAACAGTTGTGATCTCTCTGTATGCGAATTCATCTGGGTGAGAGCCTTCTAGCAGCAACTGGAGTTCACTCTTTTGAAGATCTTCAAGTTCTTGTATAACAACCCCTTCTTGATCATTTTGTTCTCAAGTATAGATTGAGGGGTTGTCTTTGAGTTGTGTGCTCTCTTGAATTCTTCAATAATCTCCCAGGGTGAGACTACCATAGCGAAACTAATTATAGCATTCAAAGTCTTTTTCACTTGGCCATGATATCTACTTGGTATGTTCTTCTTATGAATTCTGGAACTTACCCTGGGGTCTGGCCAAATCCTCAGTCTTTCTCTTTGATGTTGGAATGTATGCCTAAGAGTGTACAGCCTCAGAGCTTGTTTCTTCATTTCTTGAATGGATGAGGACTGAGGGAAGTCCTTGTCAACCATTTGGAGAAATTGCTCATCATGCTGCTTCTGCTGTTCTGCTTCTTCAATCTTCACTTTCACCATTTGCATTTGCATGTCAGGTGTAATCATCTGCTGACTTCTGAGCTCAGGTGTTTTAAGTTTGAGAACAGCAGAGATTGGCAGACTATCTTCATTCTCATCCTCTTCTTCTACCCTCAACACCCTTCTCCTCCTTCTAGGTGCATCACTGGGTGTGGTTTGAGGTGGTTTTTGAGGTAATGGAATTGGTTTTGTGGGTTGAGTTGTGAGTGGTTTGGTTTAGGGATAGGGTTGGCAGGTTTTGGAGTTGGTTGTTTATGAGTTGAAGTTAGGGAAGGCTGATCTAGCATTTTTGTGGTAAGTTTGGCTTTGGAGAGCTTGGCCATATCAGTTCTCTTCCCAACACCTGCCTCATCCAATGCTTCTATAATTAACCCCTTATTGAATGCTTCAGAAGAACAGATTCTGGTGGTTATTGCCAGAATACTGTCTCGGTCCATGATTTGATCTCAATCAATGATCTTTCCAAGTATTTTGCAATAAATCTGATCATTATCTCCAACCTTTCCCTATCCATCACACTGTAACTAGCCCATCTTTCTTGTATTTCCTTAACCAGCCTTCTGATCTCAGTGTCTAAAGTGGCTGTATCAAAGCCCTGTCTAAAGAGTTGGTCTATTATTCTGTCCATAGATCTGTTGTGAGCTTCATCAGCTTCTTTAACCAGATCTTCTAAGGATTTCTCTCCAACAGGCTCTTATGTTTCAGCACTTTTCTTCCTTTTATAAGTGATCAGTTGTTTCTCTTTCTCTAGCTCCTTTCTTTTTCTTGTGGTTTCTTATCGACCACTCTCTTTCTCTTTCTTTTTTACTGCCTTAGACTCCCCCCTTTTTGGGTGCATTGGGTTCAGGGGTTGAATAGTAGAAAGTGACTTTTGCACAGCATCATCAACAAGTGTTTGGAGATTTGAGGAGATCCTCTCATCAATGGCTTTATGTACTATCTCAGTGATGATGGGAGTGATGAGAGGTAAGGAGTTTTGAAAGGTTGCAACCATCTGCTCAGAGGGGTTCTGTCCCTGAGAGTTGGTGCCAAAACAAGTGGCTGGTGGCTTAGTTAAGTTGTTGGCTGGGCTGGGTGTTGGTGAACCTTCAAATGAAGGTGCCATCTGGGGGTTTATTGGGGCAGATGGACTTTTATCCTGAGACATTTTGGCTAGCAGTTCTTTGAGTCTACTCACCTCAGTCTCTAGGATGGTGTTATGGGCTAAGAGATCAAAGAAAAAGCCCAGGTCATCATCAGTGTGTGCTGAATCATCTGACCTCCTGATTGAATTAGGATGTACATGCCCTGAGTGTAGATCAGTATATGCATGTGCCCCTTGTTCTTGGTTCTGGGGACTTCCTGCTTCTGGACTTTTTCCTTCATTGGCAGTTGCCTCTAGTGAGGTCTTATATATGGTACCAACTTCATCTTGTTCATTTTTTGAATCAGTAGAAGTGGCAGCCTGACCAGAAGTTATAACCTCCTCTTCTACACTTGGAGATTGAACATTATAACCCCTGTGCTGTGGGTTATCAGCAGCATTTTGGTCCTCCCCCTCAATTGTTGAGGTATTCCCAGTGTGAATTGGTTTCTGGGGAGGGGGTGAGGAATGCAGCTGACTCAACACTTTAGCAATGATAAGAGTTGGGCTTTGAGGGGCGGTTACAGTTGGAGATGTAACCTTCTCAACTGAGATAGGCTCCAGTAATGTGGGATCCCCTAGTTTGGTTGCAACAGGATCATGTAGAGAGGATACCTGTGCGGTTTCAGCAGGTTGAGTCTCTAACATAACTGGGGGTTAGAACCAGTATGTGTTTCCTGTATTGGTGGTACAGGGGCATCTTCAGGGGACTCATCTCCCTGAGTAGCCTTTTTGGGCTTTTGGGGTTGGGTTGGTGGGGACTTTATCTGGAGGTGGAGGCTGTGGGTTCCCTTTGCTTGGGTTGAGCAGGCGGGAAACCCCTTTGAGAGTGGGGTCAGAGTTACGTCTGGAGTATACCTGAGCTAAGACAGCTGGAGCAGGGACTCCAAGACCAACAAGGCCTCAGAATTTAATTGATTTAAAATTATGGACATCAGAAACCTGGGATATAATAGCCATCTGTTTGACACAGGTTTCTGAGCCAGATCCTTAAGTTCCATAAACACTATCTCAGAAAAATTTAGATTTTGTGTTCAAAGATAGAGTACAATACATGTTGCCATCGTGAGGACATCTGATCCCATGAAGATGTCTTTGGAGCAAGGCAGACATTTACCATGTGGAAGATAAGTCTTTCAGCATCATGGAAGTGCTTTTTGAGAATGGTTGTAGCACTTAAGTCTCCTTCATATCCGTTGTTGATGAAAGACATATGATGGTGCCTTCGGGTATTTTACAACACACGTGGCATCATGTAAGTTTAGGGTTTTGCGAATGATGTCAGGGGTGATTACCACCTGTTTCTGGTTAACCAACGACTGGAGAGTAATTTGGCTATCATTGTCACCAGTTGTTATAGAGACGTTGGACCAGAATTGGTTAAGGAATCAGGGTATATGGTAGATTCAAAAGAAAAGCGGTTCGGTATTGGGAATCCACCATAAGATCGATGGCATTATCAAATTTGTTCCCAAAGGCCGATTTCGAGAGGTAGGCAACACAGTTATGTCTAGGTTTAAGTTTCATGGTCGCCATTGTTGAGAGAGAAAAAGGATAGAAAACGGCTAATGAAACATTCGATAATAAGTGCAGGTATTTATAGGTTAAGAAAAGGCTAAAAAGAAAACGACTAAAAGTTTGGTGTTGTCATCAGTTGTTTGAAAACAACTGAAGACTTGGTTTTAACTATTAGACATTTGAAAACAACTGAAGACTTGGTTTTAGTCATCAGCAGTTATGAAACTACTGAAAACCTTGGTTTTGTCTTCAGGTGTAGGAAACAACTGAGGACTTGGTGTTAGTCATCAGTAGTTGTGAAACTACTGAAGACATGGTTTTGTCATCAGCTGTTTAAGGTGAACAGCACTTTGTGGAAACGACTGAAGAGAAAATTCTCATAGTAGTTTTCGTCAATTCTTAGCTTTTAGCTGTTTCATACTATCCTCAACACTTACTCATCAGACTTTTTAGCTGTTTTCAGTTGTTTCATAGGACATCAGTACTTATCTGTTTTTACTGACATCAGTAGTTGTAACTGCATCAGTTTCTTTTAACAAAAAGTACAGTACTTTTTAAGGTAATTTATCCTTCAGTAGTTATTAAATCAACTGAGAATAAAACTTATCACTACTTATTTGTGACATGTTTACTAATGATATCGGTACTTGTTTACTAAACTCATCAGTAGTTGTCACTTATTCTAGCTGTAGCATACCAAGCCTTAACACAAGGTTTTGGAAAGTTGAACTGTCCAAAGGCTTAGTAAATATATCTGCAAGCTCATCAGCACTTGGCACAAACTTTGGATCAATCAGACCTTTTTCAAAACAATCCCTATAAAATGGTGTCTGATCTCTATATGTTTGGTCCTAGAATGCTGGACTGGATTCTTGACAATACACAGAGCTGAAGCACTATCCATTAACAATGGAGTCTTAGTCTCTGTAATGCCATAATCCAATAATTGGTTCTGAAGCCAGAGTACCTGAGATGTACAACTTACAGCAGCAATGTACTCTGCTTCAGCAGTGGATGTAGCAACAGATGTTTGTTTCTTACTCTGCAAGAAATCAAACAGTTGCCTAGGAATTGACATCCACTAGAAGTTGACTTTCTGGTTAACTTACACCCTGCATAGTCACTATCAGAAAAAGCAACTAATTTGCAAGAGTGTCCAGTGGAATACCATAGACCTAGAGATTGTGTACCTTGCAAATATCTAAAGATCCTCTTGACTGTAATCAAATGAGACTCTTTAGGAGCAGCCTGAAATCTAGCACAAACACACGTTGCAAACATAATATCTGGTCTAGAAGCTGTTGAGTACATCAAGGACCCAATCATACATCTGTAAAGTGTTTCATCAACAGCTTTACCTTTCTGATCTGCATCCAGTTGTGTGGTGTTGCACATGGGAGTAGAACGGGGCTTACAGTTTTGTAAATCAAACTTATTCAAAATTTTTTTTGTATATTTTGTCTGATGAATGAAGATTCCATCAGCCTTTTGTTTGATTTGCAAGCCTAGAAACAACTGTAATTCTCCCATTGCGCTCATTTCAAACTTTTGTTTCATTAAACTTGTAAAATCATCACACAACTGGGGATGAGAGGATGCAAAAATTATATCATCAACATAAATTTGAACAAGTAGCTTATGCTGGTCCACTTTCTTAATAAACAAAGTTTTATCTATGGAGCCTCTAGTGAAATTATTTTGAAGAAGAAAATTTGAAAGTGTTTCATACTAGGCTCTAGGAGCTTGTTTCAACCCATAAAGAGCCTTATCAAGTTATACACCCAATCAGGATGTTTATTGTCCTCAAAACCTGGTGGTTGACACACATAAACCTCTTCTTTTATTTTTCCATATAAAAAAGCACTTTTGACATCCATTTGAAAAACTTTAAGATTGTGGAATGCAGCATAGGCTAAGAACAATCTAATTGCCTCTAGTTTGGCTACAGGGGCAAAGGTTTCATCATAATCAATACCTTCTTCTTGTGAAAACCCTTGTACAACCAGTCTAGCCTTGTTCTTGACAATAAGCCCATTTTCTTCAGTTTTATTCCTAAACACCCATTTAGTGCCTATTGCACACTTACCTGGGGGTAGAGGAACCAGTTCCCACACTTGCTGCTTTTTGAATTGAAGTAGCTCAAGCTGCATGGCTTCAACCCATCCATTGTCTCTTAAGCAACATGATAGTTCTTTGGCTCTAGCTGACTGATGAAGAGAGCATAGAAGCGGAAGTTGGACAATTGACTTCTAGTTGAGACGCCAGCATTGATATCACCAATGATTTGAGACATGGGGTGATTATTCAGCTCTTGGTACACTATAAATCAGTGCAAGTGTTATATAGCAGGTTCAGCAGCAACATATGTTGATCCAGACTCTTGAAACCAAGTATGAAATGGCAATTCAAATGATGTAGAGGAGTCAGAAATCTCATCAGCATTTGTTATGGATGGAGCTACTGAAGCTACAGGAACATCAGGTTTAGTGGAATCAGGCAGTTGATCACTAAACTTAAAAAGGTGAGTACTGATATCATCATCATCTTCAGTACCACTAGGAGGAAGACTTGCTGCAAAGATGATTTATTCACATGATCTGCAACAGCTGGAGGTTGATAGGGAACATATTGCAGTATGTCCAGATCAAACAACTCCACAGGGTTTTGTGGGATTTTATCCTTAGGAGATTCATTGAACTTCACATGCAAGGTTTCTTCAACTATCTTTGTTCTGCAGTTGAAGACTCTGTAAGCCTTGCATGTGGATGAATATCCTACAAAATACCCTGCATCCACCTTAGGATCAAATTTGTGGAGTTGATCCTTTGTGTTGAGAATGAAACAAGGAGACCCAAAGGCTTTGAAGAATGAAATTAAAGGATCCAAATGATGTAGAACTTCATATGGAGTCTTCATCAACCTCTGATTTACTAAAACTCTATTCTGCACATAGCAAGCTGTGTTGACAGCTTCAGCCCAAAAGGTCAATGGCAAACCAGAGTCAGCTAACATGGACCTTGCAGCTTCAATTAGAGTCCTATTCTTTCTTTCCACTACTCCATTTTGTTCTGGAGTCCTTGGGATGCTAAACTGCCTCTTGATTCCTTTGAGAGATAAAAATCATCAAGTGTATGGTTTCTGAATTCTGTTCCATTATCACTTCTTATACACTTGACTGATAGGGAATACTGCTTCTCAACATACAACACAAAGTTTATAATCGTCTAAGCAACCTCATCTTTGAATGCAAGAAGAAAGTCCATATAAATCTGGAGTAATCATCCACAATTACCAGACAGTATTCTTCTTTGCCATGCTCATCACTCTCACAGGACCAAATAGATCCATGTGCAGTAACTGCAAGCAGGCAGTGGACATAGGTTCTTCAATAGAAGGGAATGAGACTTTGTGCTGTTTTCCTTTCAAACAAGCAGTGCAGGTTTCATCATAGTGGAACTCCTTTATTGGTAAACCTCTCACTAAACTATTGTGGATCAGCTGATTCATGTTTTTGAGATTTACATGACCTAGCCTTCCGTGCCACAGTTTAGATTCCTGAGGAGAGGCTTTAGAGAACAGGCAAGGATGACCCTTCAAATCAATCTTCTTTGATAAATCCAGGGCATATACTCTTCCAATCCTGTTGTCTTTCAGGAGAGTATGTTCATCCAATACCTTGTCAATCAGCCTCAGAATTGTGGAAGACAGAATTCTACAGTTCTGGCTTGTGAAAAGTGCAACATGCCCTTTCTCACACATCTGACTGACACTCAGTAGATTATACTTGAGATTCTCCACATGGTTAACATCATCAAATCTGATTTCTCCATTTGACACATATCCTTTCCAATGATGTAACCCTTAGCATCATTTCCAAATGAAACAAATCCCTTCTATCCTTGAGAGTAGTCATTAAGAAGAGAACTGCTTCCAGTCATATGCATAGATCCTCCACTGTCTACATACCAGATGCTACTTTGGCATGCTGAAGAACCCTGCATTCATCACAAGGAACTAGTTAGGTTTTGAGACCCAAACCTTTTTGGTTTTGGGTCTGTTTTCATCAACAAATTTAACCATAACTTGTTTCTCATGATTAACAGCTGATGAAGGTGGAGATGGTGCTGAAATGGATTCCTTGGATTTGGGCTTGGAATACCTTTTCAGTGGTTTGATCACAAGTGCATCAAGTTGGTTAACTCTCTCCAACAAATGCTGAACCATCATAACAAGTTGTGTCTGATTTGTAGCTAAAGCTTTCAGCTCTTGTGACATATCAGTACTTGTTTTAATGAGTTCTTGTGACCCACCATTTCCTCCTTGAAATTTACAAACTTAGTCTGATGTTTATCATGAGGAACACTATCAGCTGATTTATGATAAACCCTATCCTTCTTTTCGGATTTGGATGAAGCCTTGGGTTATCAAATTGGGATGACTGTGGTACAAACTTGGTCTCCAACTCATTTTTCATTTTTCCATCTGCATTTTAATGAGCTTATCTTTGTTGAGTTTGGAACCCTTTTTGTACCAACATTCATCAGAAAGATGATTGAACTTACCACATATGTCACATGGCTTGTTCTTCATCTTGGATTGATCAACTGCTGAAGTGGAAACTACTGAAGGTGTGATCTTCAGTACTTTCCTCCTTTCAGTACTTGTGTTAAGTATAGAAGGACCTGTAACAACTAAAGACTTGTTCTTCAGCTGTTCTTATCAGTCCTGAAAGACCGTATGATAGATTCCTCAGCAGTTGTTAATCCTTTTATTTCAACTGATTTGAAATGCTTTTCAGATGTTGTGATTTGCCCTTCAGTACTTGAGGTACTTTGAGGGACAACATCTGAAGTAGTACTTCATGTGCTTATCAATAGTTAACTCATCAGGCAATTGATTTGCTGAGATGTCAACACTGATTTCATCCTTGATTTTGGGAGATCTTTTGAGGATGATACACATGATGATGTGGTTTGGAAATCACTTTCACCTTTAGGTTTTACTATTGATTTTGGAGTAAAATCTGTAGGTGGTGCAATGTGATTGTAACCTATGCCAAACTTCACATTCGAAGCTGTTTGCTTGCTGAGAAGCATTTCAAATCCCTTGCAGGATGATACCCAGTGATCACACTCAACTTGGGTAGCTACAACTGTTTCTTTGAGATCTTTGTGGTTCTCAAGAATGACCTCTAGCTTAGCCTTTCATCATTTAATTGGCATTTAAGCTTATAAATCTCATCATCTTTATATTTAAGAACAGACTCATGCTCAGCTTTTCTTTTGGAAAGGGTTTGCTCAAGCTCAAGATTTTGATTTATTAAAGCTACATTTGCCTCTCTAATAGAGATAAATGCAGCTATGCAAGATTCAGAACATAGCTTGGCCTTAGCCTCACAGGATACCTGGGTTACCTGTGATGAAGATGCATTGGAGCATGAACCCTCAGTAGACTCCAGGGCCATGAGAGCAAGATTCCCGAAAGGATGTTCACCACCATGTTGACTATCACTAGCAAATAATTGCTCATTACCAGAATGATCATCTAGTAAACTGCTCCAATCAACAGCACCAGGGGTGAAGAAGCTGTGATGAGGTTGTGATTGAGATGGTTGAGGCTCAGGTAAGGCTTGAGGTTGTTGTGCAATAGGAACTTGAACTTGATTTGGCTGTGGCATGTAATAGCAGGGATATGGATATGGCATTGGACCCTGAGGGACAAAATATGCAGGAGATATAGGATGTGAGTGATGACCAGAACTAGCAGGATGTTGCCCTCTGTTTTGTGAACTATGCTTGGAAAAGTCACAAAGGGTGCAGAGGAGTTAGATCCAGTTGATCTACACTCTCTTGCAAAGTGTCCAAGCCTGTGGCATTTATGACACCTCAACTTACTCTTGTCAAAACCAACTTTGGGTTTGCCAGAGAGTCCTGGAAATTTCTACCAATTCTCTTTTAGAACTTTTGAGATCTGATATTAATCAAGGCCATTTGGCTCAGAATATCCATCTCTTCTAAGTCATCATCAGCAATACCTTTCAAATCATCCATAATAAAGCACAAATTGTCACTATTACAGCCTGACTGACTATCAACACTAACAAATGCATGATCAAAACATTTGAAGAGAAATCTATATGCTCATCATAATGGCTTTCTGATGCAGCATATTCTGACTCATGACCAACCAAGGCAGTGTTCCCTGGTACAAAGTCATCAGTGAGCTTTCCTGATGATGCCAGTTTCCTTTTCTGCTCTATCTCTCTTTCAAATGTAAGCAGTTTCCCATGGAGTTGGGTGAGAGATAGGCTATCAGATTTGCACTGGAGCGTAGGACAATGGTATATGTGTCCTATCTCTCAGGCAGTGATCTGAGGAATCTATTGTCATCTGGCTATTAGTGTATTCATGTTTGACCATTTTCAGCTCAGAGATCAAACAGGAAAAACGCTCAAACTGTTGAGTCAGTGTCTCACCCTTTCTATGAGAGAATGTCTCTATTGTTGGGCAAGGATTTCTCTGTTGTTTGCTAAGACCTCGTCTGTTCCACCAAATGTTCTTTCAATGCATTCCAGAGGTCATGAGCAGTTTCATGATGCATAAGCCCAGAATAGATTTCATTGGCAGTGCCATGGCCAGAATTCCATGAGCTTTAGCATCAATCTCAAACAGTTTTCGATCTCATCTGAGTATTGTTCCTTCTTCTTCGGAACCATTTGGTTGGTTTCAGGATTGTTCACCATAGGCTTGTGTGGACCATGTACCATAGATGTCCAACAACCTGAACTGTTAACAGATAGGTGATGGAGCATTCTTCGTTGCCATATGTTATACTTAGTCCTAACCAGCATCGGAGGCTTGGTTGAGGAGCCAGTATTATGAGGGTCATTAGAAGGAGTAGTCATTCTGAGATTCAATCAAATTAAATTAAGTTTTAACCAATTTAGTGCAAAACACAACAACTCAATACGAACCAAGAGAAATCTCAAAGAAAATAACCGAAAGCAACAGAAATTCAATCTCTATAACCAATTTTGCAAATATACTAATTCGATCAAACTTAGATATCGAAATAGCAGTTTCAATGATCATTGTTAGATCGATCAATGATTAACCAGCTCTGATACCATTTGTTAGGATCAGCGATCTCAGTTTGATTGATTAGAGTAGATTGCAGCGGAATTCGAATAATGAATTAAACAATTTTGCAAGAACACAATTGATATTCAATGGAATAGTGCACGGTTATAGAGAGAGAGAGAATTCTGCAAAAGGAATATTTCATTCAAATGCTTTCGTGGTGGCTAAAAGTCACCGTTACAATTAGGTCAACAATCCTTATATAAGGAATGTGACGTCTGCTGATGTCACTTAATAGTGACATCTAACAGATTTATACAAACAACTGAAACTATGCAAACTACTGAGAATGTTCTCAACAACTGATCACATCTCAGAGAATGCTAAGTACAAAAACATAAAACTACTGAACTAAAACTACTGAGACTATAAACTACTGAAAAATAATTACAAGTACTGAAAGGAAAACCATCACAACTACTGAAGTTAATAACTTCAGCTATTGTGACAACTACTGATCACTCTGGTCTTCAGTCTTTGTCTTCATTACTTTACTTTCAGACTTTGTTTTCAGTACTTTACTTTCAGACTTTGTAATCAGCTGATGTCTTCAGCTGTTGTAATCTTCTTCAGCAGTTGTAATGTCTGTGGGACTTAGAGGTTTTTCTGATCAGGCTCATTGGTTCTTTTGGTCCAACATTTTCGATCTCAACAAACATAAAATTGATAGGAATTCAACTAATATTGAAAACCATGATCATCATGTTTACTGCGAAAAACAGAGCAAAGTGAAAAAGAAAATTGTGTAACAAATCAAAGTCACATTAACAAATAAAGCAAAGTTAAAGTCAAAATTGTTAACTAACACACATGTCTCTTGTGCAGGTTACATGGCAAACATTACATGGAGCAAGCTCCATAACGTCAACGGTTATCTAAACCCTGATGTGCCTGAAGCCGAAGGTCTTAGAGATATGATAAGATTCTTATCTACCACAAGGGTAGCATATGCCATGACAGTAAGACCAACAATCTACGAGAATCCCATCAGATCATTCTGGGAATAGCTGAAGTGGTTGAAGAGGATGGACTGAAAGTTCTAACTGGGAGAATCAACAGTGAACTCACTCTGAGAATCACAGAAGAATCAGTTAGAAGATATCTGGAATTCAATGATAATGCAGATGATCCTCTTGAATTGGATGATGAGGAAATAACCACATATTTATCTGAAATTGGTATGAAGGGAGTATGAAGCAAAAAGATAGTCAAAGGACTAGTGGATCTGCCTTGGAGATTCCTAATTCATATGTTCTAACATTGTCTGTCTAATAGGAAAACAGGATGGAATGACATTCTAGTCCTCACATCTAGTGCAATCTGTGCTCTCTGCACCAACAGACGGTTTAACATGTCTGCATATGTATTCAATGGCCTAATCTCCAACATTCAAGAAGGGTTGAGATACAAGTTTCGAATGTACCGAGATTCATTCAATGTCTAATCAATGAATCATTTCATGACATTGTTAATGAAGGACCTGTGCTTAACATCCCCATTATGATGCAAGATCCTATAAGTACATCAAGAAGAAGGACCCAAGGAACTTTTACAGTGGTGCCCCTTCACCCCTTCTTCCTTGGATGCTTCAACAAATACACCAAGCAGGTCAAGCACAACCACCTCCATAACCAATAGCTCAACCAACTTCACAACCATCACCACAACCATCCCCAATCCATCACCAATACCATCCCCAATACCATCACCAATGCCATCACCACAACAATACCATAACCTTCTACACAACCATCTCTTCAAACATTACCTCAACCATCATCACTTCCATCACCACAACTAACACCACTAGTGACCACTCAACCTACACCTATATCACCATATCATCAATCTCTAATATCACCACACCAATCACCTATTTCTCCTTACCAACCTTTACCATCATCCCATGATCACCCTGCTGAAACAGAAGGATCAACAAGTGCATCCAAATCATCCAAATCATCTTCTAATGAGGAGGATCATCATGATCAAACCAAAGCTATGAAAGAACCTTCTAAGACTGCTCCTTTAGAAAGCTATGCTGAGTCCAACATCAACAGGCTTGATGAAAAAGCTGAATTAATATCTGAGTTGTTACTCAAAGTGGAAAGGATGGAAAGAACTTTAAATAGGAGACCAGGAATCATAAATGATAGAATCCTGGAACTCAATGAGAAAGAATGTGAATTGAAAGATCTTAAAGAGAAATATGTAGTTGAATGAAAAGAACAAGACAAAGAGATTGAAAATTAAAAGCTGCACTGAAACACTCAAGAGAAGAAGTGAGTGGACATATAGATACTCTTGAAATACAAACTATTGCAATGGAGGAACAAGAAAACATTATAGAAAAACAAGCTGACATCATCTCAAAACTTGAAAAGGAAATTGAGAGCAAGAACAAAAGAATATCCGAGCTTGAAATGATGATCAAAAGAACTGAAGTGAAGGATGATGCTGAGATAGAAAGACAAGAAAAGGTTGATGATGATGACAACCAAGTAATAAATGAGAATGAAGAACAAGTAGATGATGAAGGTCAAACTGAGATCAAAGACCAGAGTCTAGACATGGTAGAGTATTCTGGAAACACTAGATATTCAGACTCTGAAAAGGGTGAATTTGAAGAACTCTTCAGTGCTTTGGATAGTTTTGCTTCTAAATAATTCAACATTGATGATGATTTCTGGGAATTCATAAACAATCAAAGAACTAAGGCAGAGCCTATTGTCTTTATTCCCAATCACCAGTGCCTTTTTAAAAGGAATTAACTCTGCAAATTGTCTCTGCTATATCATTAACTGAAGAACAAAAGAAGAACTCAAAGAAATATATGAGCAAGAAAGGAAAGAAGAAACTGAGATTGAACAGAAAGAAAATGAGAGAAAAGAAAAATGAAGGATCAAGAGCCAAGTACACCTGAATAGGTCCCTGAGCAAAAAGAACAAACTAAAACCTCTAGCCCTCAACTTCAAACTTACTCACGAAAGAGGAAGTATCTAGCTGAAAAAGCTAAAGGCAGAGACCAATAACTAAAGAAGAACAAGCAAAGAAACAAAAAGATGACCAAGAAGTTTAGCAGCAATTGCTGAATTTTGGAAGAACATGAGCAGGCAGAAGCTCTGTTGAAAAAGTGGCTAGAGCAATTGATTTAAAAGAAGGAGAAATTGCTGATGAGTATGAAACTAAAAAGGATGTTCTCATGGACAGTCCTATTAAAGAAGAACAGTCAGTGGAAGACATGGTAACCAAAGCTCAAACTGATGACTTGATGATTAAAGCCATGTTTTTAATCAATCAAGGCTATGATCCTGATGAAGTTTTGGAATGACTTATGAGAGAACGAAGAGGAGGAAGAGAAAGTGAAATTATTGCTTGATCCAACAATAGACATTGAATATGAGAAGACGATGACAAATGATACTCCAAAACATAAAGACTCATCCTTGAAGAAATCTACAAGGTATGATATTCCACTGCCAAGAAGGGGTCCCCTACAAAAGCTATCTCAAATGAAGAAATCAACCTCATCCCATGAATCATTATTTCCTGATTCTTATAACATGTCTGATAAGAAATGAAGGAATATGTCTCAAGTTAGGGATTCACAAAAAGAAAGATTGGCAACATGAAGACAAATTCTTTATGGGATGCAACTCTTCAATTGATCAATGAAAAGAAAGATAAACTCAAGAAACTAGAAGAAGAATTTACAAGGACCAAACCCAGAAGCAGATTGTCAGCTGAAGACATGTTGTTGAACCTAAAAGACCAAGAACTACTTGCCCCAGTGCTCCACAAATACCCTGAATGGTTTGTAGAACCATCTCATTTAAAGCTGCAAGAAGGACCGACTACTGCAGAACAGATCAGAGGGGTGTCTACTCCCAAGGGGAAGGTAGATCAGAAGATAATAGCATGGAAGTATGATAGCACATGGAACATGTTCATGGTGAAGAGAATCTCAGGGCTAGTACAATTCTTTACAGAGTACTCTGCTCTAGTAAATGCCCTTGAGATTCATGATTTGAAGGAACTAGCTCAAGTTGAACTGATCAATCATGCAGCTATGTTCAGGGGATATGAATTTGAGAACATACTTAAGATGTTCAGAAGAACAAACAACTTCAATTCATTAAAGACAATTTGCTTAAGAAAAGATAAAACTTTTGTCAATCCCCTGGATAAGAAGAAAAAGGTGGAAGCAGAGGAAATAGTATTCCCTGAGTTGAAGGTAAAGCCAACTGAGTCATTGAAGAGAAAAGAAGTATCTGGTACTAATTCCTCCACTCCCATCTCAAACGTGTACTATGATGAGGAACTTATGAGATGGTGATAGAAAGGAAGTGGGGAGGAAAAGAAGGAGCTAACATAAGACTATTCAGTGGATATGAAGTAAGATTACTTGATGAATCATACATCCACTACATTTACACTAGGCACTTCAGGGAATTAAACAACAAATTGGGTGAACAAGACATGCACTTCTTTCTGAAATGCATCAAGTTGTTGAAACTGGCCTATGATAGAATAAATATTAAAAGGGACAAAAGAAAGAAGAAGAAAACACCACTGCAACTTGGTAATATTGTTAAGCTTGAAATGGATTTGGGAGGGAGTTTATTGATTCATAGAGATGGTCTTTCCACAATCTCCATATGGGAACCTATCTCTCTGAAAAAGTTACCAATGGAAGCCATCTACAACATGAGTAGAATGAAAATACATGTGCTGAGTAAAGACAAGATGTCAGAAGCAACTGATTTTGTAAACATGATCAAGGCTATCCTGGATCCCACTAAAGCTGCATTCATACTACCTCCTGAAGACCCAGCTGAATCTTCACAACTCAATCACCTCCTAAACATTGAGGAAAACCAGGCTGTATAATCCTTAGGGGGAGTATTGTTGCACCCTGAAAGGATCATACATGCCAACTCAATGGGTGAATTAATGATTGTTAAGCTAGAATCCCATAAGTCCAAGATGAAATGCGGATGAAGATCTGCAAGAAAAATAACAAGTGTTATCTTCCGCATTAGTTAATGCGGAAGACAAAACTCTGATGCAGACAAGTGTTTACTCTTCCGCATGACTATGCGGAAGACATAATACTACTGAACAAGTTACTCTTCCGCATTGACTAATGCGGAAGAACAAAAGAAGATGCGGACAAGACTTTGATCATCCGCATTGGCAAATGCGGATGACCAACCAAAAGCGCACAAGTATTTGTTCATCCACATTAACCAATGCGGATGACCAACTTACTAATGCTGATGATCAAGTGGAAATGCTGATCAAGATTATCTCATCCGTATTTGTCAATGCGGATGAACAAGAAGATACAGATCAAGACTTAGACTAGTTTCTGATGTAAGGTCAGGGGTAGTTTAGTCATTTTGTAAAGGCATCTTGTCTGCCTATAATAGAATAGTTAACCTCGTACTGAGGGACGGCTGATAGATAGAGAATTTTTGTTGTAATTATTCTCTGTAACTTATCAACTTTCATATATCAATACAAACAGCATTTATGAGTAATTTTCTTGCTTGAATGTTCTTTGATTGTTTGTTTCCGCCACTCAATCATTGACTTGATTATCATATTTGATTCTCAGTAAGAATATCACTCTTACTTAAACCCAGTCACAATGTATGGAGGTTCACACCCAATGAAGGGTGTTAGCTTAACTATGTGCTAGTTAGCTACCCTGGAACGATGCATAGTGGGGTCTAATCCTTGTGATTGAGCATGTGTATGGGACCTTGTCACTTACCCTAGTACTATGGTTAGGCCACCAAGCACAATATATGAGAGTCTATTTTTAGACTTCGGCCCAGTACCGGCTTTATGCATGACGGTGGGGTATAGCACATGGCAATCGTCTAGAATGTAAAAAAGTTAATGATGAATATGTAGGTACGGTAAGGAAGATAACGAATGATGACGATAACATACAATGATGAATGAAAGAAAGTTAACAAACGAATGATTGCTAAGGATGGCATGGGGTAGCTACTTGGCTTATTTTGGATGGCATCCATTTTGTTTAATGATAATGTTTTTGTGATGTAATGCAACGAGTTATATTTTGTAATCTGTCAACGATGTATTATTTGCAAAAGCAATTATAATGATATGAAATGGTTATAAATTATTCCACTGTAGTCTTTTAGTAAATGTAAAGGTATATTTTATGTGTTATGTGCAATGATTGACCAGCTGTGAGCATCCCGGGAACGGGGCCTTACAAGTTGGATCAGAGCCAAGGTTTAAGTGAAATGGGTAAATAATTTCCAAAAGAAACCTAAACTTAAACTGAGAATGGGATAAAGGGAAGGGATGCCAGTCCGAGTAATTGCGTACCATTAGGTATTTTTGTTAATGTTAACTGGTAATATGTGTGCATATTACTTGATCTATTTGCCTTTAGTAGGTTTAGATACTGATATAGTCAGGCTAGGAAATGATTTGGGTATCAAGAGTAAAGTAAGTGGCTAATTACAAATGGCCACTGTAATTAGGGACTTAGTATACTTGACATAAACTAAGCTATTACCTTGAATGACCATGCTAGTGTTTGAATCTTGTAGTGTGTTAGAGGATGGCTGGTGGTAGATCTTTGAAAGCTTCATGTGGTAGAGGTCGTGGTGGAGGTGGTGCTGGACCACGGTCACGGGAGGAAGGCCTAGATATGAAGAGGTGGCTCATGAAGAGCCCGAGACCCCTCACACGGAGGCTGGTGACTAGAGTGCTAACTTAAGGGCCTCGGTGAAAGAGGCCGTTCTGGAGGTGGTTCATCAGGTCATCCAGACGATCTTACCATCTGTGGTGACCAAAGTGATTAAAGCTGTGAGAGAAGGAGAAAAGAAAGAGAGGAATAGGTCCTCATGAGGGAGAGAGCAGCCGGAGATTGAGACGGTTGTTTCTACTGACAAGGAGGAGGAAGCAGGGCCTGTGACTGAGGCAACACGAAGCAACAAGCATGGGGCATGTCAAAGATGCAAGCCCTTGACTTTTGATTAAAACAGCACCGCTGTTGCCGCTCACCGGTGGGTGTGAGAGATGGAGGCCGTTCTTGATATCAGCAAGTGCCGAGAAGATCAGAAGGTAAAACTTGCCACTCATTCATTTTTAGACTCGGCCTTGTGTTGGTAGGACAATATTGTCCAGGCTGAGGGTAGTAGGGTGATCAGGAGGATGAGTTGGAACAAGTTAAAGAAGTTGGTGATTGAGGAGTTCTGTCCTCGTAGGGAACTTGACAAGGTGGAAAGGGAGTTCCTACAATTGGAGGCGGGACAATGACACATCAGCAGTATACCACTAAATTCAATGAGATGGCATGACTGGTGCTGGATCAGGTGATAACACCCTTGTCACGAAAGATCAGAGATACATTCAAGGCTTTCCGGCAAATATCCACAAACATATGATTACCGCCCGGCGGAGCACATTTAGGTCGGTGGTTGATCTGGCGGGAAGGTTGTATGATAAACGGGAGGTAGTGGTGGCTGAGGTGAGCAAGAAAGTGGGGTGACCGGAACCGGAATGGGAATAGGTTGGACAGGGTGGTTCCCCGGAAAACAACAAAGGTGCATGGGTGGATGGCCACTGTGTTGTCACATTTGGTATAGGGTCGAAGAAGCGTGGCAAATGTGGAAGGGAGCATACCGAAGAGTGTAGGTGGGGATCAAACGTGTCGTCAGATGTTTTAAGTATGGTGGAGAGGGTCATATGATCAGGGAATGCAAGAAGTCAAGGGCTGAGAGTTCTGGAGCAGGGAAGAAGACGACCGGAACTGAAGGGCACAAGGCGAGCACAAGAGCATTCACGATGAGTCAGTAAGAGGCTAGGATGGACTCCAATGTTGTGTCAGGTACGTTTTTAGTAAACCAAACTCTAGCTTCTATGTATTTGATTCTAGTGCTAGTAAGAGTTTTATTTCTACTGCTTTCTGTGCTAAGTTGCCTGTTAGTAGAAGGAGTATAGATAAGCCTTTCGATATAGAAACTACCATAGGTAAGTCTACCAGGATTATGATCTGGTAGAAGGTTATGACATAGAACTAGAAGGTCATAAGTTTCCTTTAGACCATTTGTGATGACCTTAGGCCAGTTTGACATATTCCTAGGAATGGATTGGTTGGTGGACTATGAGGCAACCATTATGTTTTGAAAGAAGATATTCCGACTGACAGCGCCTGATGGGAGTTCGGTGGCGATTCATGTTGACTGAGTCACTATAATTCCGAAAGTTATTTCATTGGTGGTAGTGGGAAAGTGTATGAGACGTGTATGTAGTGCCTACATGGATTATGTAAAGGATATGGATACATCAACACCACAACTATCCGATGTACCAGTTGTGTGCGACTTTCTAGATGTGTTTCCTGAAGACTTACCAGGTGTGCCACTGGATCGCAAGATCAAGTTCTAGATTGACTTGATACCAAGTGCTCAACTTGTTGCTAAGGCACCGTATCGGTTGGATCCAACCAAGATGAAGGAATTGATGGAGCAATTGTAGGAGTTGCTTGATAAGGGTTCATTAGACCGAGTATCTCCCCTTAGGGTGCTCTGGTCTTATTCGTGAAGAAGATGGTAGTATGAGGATGTGTATTGACTACCGCGAATTGAACAAGTTGACGGTGAAGAATCGATATCCTTTACCGAGGATTGATGACTTGTTTGATTAGCTCCAAGGTGCTAGTTATTTCTCGAGGATAGACCTTCGATCTGGTTGCCGTTAGTTGAGGGTGAAGGAGCAAGATATTCTTAAAAAAGTTTCTCGTTATGTCTTTTTGTTTGACCAATGCGCACTGCTTTTGGGGACCTGATTAATCGAGTGTGTCGGCCGATATTGGATAAACCAGTGATTGTGTCTATTGATGATATCTTGATTTATTCAAAGAGCGAGAAGGATCATGTTAGACACTTTCGGGAAGTGTTGGAGCCTTTAAGGAAAGAGAAGTTGTATGCCAAGTTCTACAAGTGCGCGTTCTGGCTTCATGAGGTTTAGTTCTGGGTCATGTGGTCATCCTGAGGGATTATGGTGGACCCGGCAAAAGTGGAAGTGGTGATGTAATGGAAATCTCCAAAGACGTAATCCGAGATCTGTAGTTTCTTGGGTTTGGTGGCTTATTATAGAAGATTCATTCAAGACTTCTCCAAGATAGCTTCTCCGTTGACTAACTTGACCCTTAAGGCTATGAAGTTTGTATGGGGTCAAGCTCAAGAGAAGGTCCTTGAGGAGTTAAAGGTGAGGTTGATACAAGCTCTAGTCTTATCATTACCTGAAGGAAGTGAAGATTTTGTGGTCTATTCAGATGCTTCTTACTCGAGGTTGGGTTGCGTGTTAATGCAACGAGAAAAAGTTATAGCTTACACATCCCAACAATTTAAGGTTCTGAGGTTTAATTATCTACTTACGACTTGGAGCTAGCAGGTGTGTTCTTGGAACTAAAGATAGGAGGCACTATCTACACGGGACGAAGTGCACCATATTCACTAACCATAGAGCTTGAAGTACTTTTTCGAGCAAAAAGATTTAACATGAGGCTGAGGTGATGGTTTGAGCTCATAAAGGATATGATTTCGAGATCCATTACCATCCGGGCAAGGTCAATGTTGTGGCAGATGCCCTTAGCCGAAAGGAAAGACTCGAGCTGATTCGGGTTAAGTCTTATCAGTTAGTGATGACCTCCAAGGTGATGAAGCAGGTCAGGGAATTTCAAGATGAGGCATTGAAGGAAGATCATCTTAACTCTGAAAGGAGATAGGTAGGGTATGGAATTGGGTGAAAACACACTTGGTATTAGAACCCGATTTGGACGGATGTGGATTCTTCGTCATAGGGATTTAAGTGGGAAAATCATGGACGAAGTTCATAAGCCTCGATACTCCATTCATCCCGGTGCTACGAAGATGTATCTGGATAAGAAGAAAGATTATTGGTGGCTGAGTATGAGCCGATGTAGTGGAGTATGTGAGTAGTGTCTTACGTGCTTGCAAGTGAAGGAGAAGCATCAAAAGCCATACGAGATGATCCAACCGTTGGATATACCTGAGTGGAAGTGGGAGCATATCACCATGCACTTTATTACGAAGTTATCGCGTACCTTGAAAGGGTATTATGCCATATGGGTGGTAGTTGATCGTTTGACGAAGAGTGCCCACTTCCTACCGATCCGTGAGACGTACTCCTCTGAAAGATTAGCGGATCTATTCCTTAAAGTGATTTGTACTCGTCAGGTTGTGCTAGTTTCTATTGTTTCTGATCATGACAGTCAATTTACATCTAAATTTTGGAAGAAGTTCCATGATGTGATGGGGACGAGGTTACATAATAGCACGGCTTATCATCCTCAGATGGATGGTCAGTCATAAAGGACTATTCAGATGCTAGGAGATATGCTTCAGGCATGCATCATTGATTTTGAAGGAAGTTAGGATAACCACTTACCATTAACTGAGTTATCATATAACAACAGTTATCATGGTAATATTGGTATGCCCCTGTATGAGATGCTATATGGTAGGAGATGTAGAAAACCCATTAGTTATGTCAGAAAGAGTTAGGAAGTATTAAGGTGATTGAGGCTACGACTGAGAAGCTTGAAAAGATCAAAGCCTTTTTTAAGGCAGCTAAGATAGGAAAAAGTCGTATGTCGACAAGAGACTAGACCTCGATGGAGTTCCAGGTGGGTGATAGAGTAATGTTGAAAGTCTCACCTTGGAAAGGTATCATTCAGTTTAGGAAGCAGGGAAAGTTGAGCCCGAGGTATATAGGGCCTTTCTAAATCATTGCTCGAGTAGGAGAGGTGGCCTATAGGTTAGAACTACCCGATGAGTTAAAGTGGAATTCACCCAACATTCCATGTATCTCATCTGCGGAAGTGTTTAGCCACTGAAGACATGGTTGTACCACTAGAGGATATCGAGGTAGATGAACGACTCAACTATATGGAGCGACCAATGGCGATCATTGATCGTAAGGAGAGGAGGTTAGGAATAAGCTGTTACCCTAGTGCGTGTATAGTTGAAGCATAGGAAGGGATTTGAGTCTACATGAGAGACTGAAGAAGAGATGAGGCAGCATTACCTACACCTGTTTGATGGATAACAGGTTTCGGGGAAGAAACCTATATAAGGGGGTGGACTTGTAACACCCAGATATTATATTTATAGATGAGAAAGAAGAATAAAAGGTGAATAAAAGAAGGAAACATAATTTAACCCAAGTTGAGGGGCTAAATGTGTCAAAAGAACAAAATATCAAAGTGGGTGCTAAAGGTGATGGCCGCCTACTCTTTCTGCATGTCTTCTTTTCACTGGAATTTAGAGAGAGAAAGAGCAGAGAAAGCTCTCGGGTTTGGAGAGAAGAACAAGATTCAATTCAAGGTAAGAATTTGATGTTTTGAATGTTTTGGTCGGCCTATGCCTCGGTTGTATGTTTATGTGTTTGTTTATGTGTTCGGGTTGTGTGATTTGGTGGGTTTTTTAGTGGTTCAACTCATAGTGCAAACGGGTTGAAGAAGACATACTTAAAGGCTACTAAGGTGAGTTCTAGAATCTTCTTTTTTTACATGTTTTAACTGATTTTAGGGCTGAAAATACATTAAGTATGTTTTTATAAAATGGGTAACTATACCTGTATGTTTATGTGCGTAGGAATGCGTGTGGGGTATGATTTTGGGTGATTCTGATGTTTTGTTTGGGTTATATTCATGTTTTGTTGCCTATCAAACTTCATAGTTTGTTCCTGATCAATTTCTACTCATTTTTAACATTTGTTTCATCGTTAGATCGATCAGGTTGTCGCTCTCACTGATTGGATCGCCTATCAAATAGGATTCCACACTATTTGATCTGGTCTCCCGCAAAATCCGTTAGTACTCCATACAAAAACGGTCCTAACACACCGAACTCCTATCAGGCATTGTTAATCAAATCATCTTCTTGCGACACACATTATTCACCTTGTACTCCGCCAACCAATCCATTCTTAGGACTACATCAAACCCGCCTAAGGTCATCATAAAGGGTCTAATAGGAAACTTGTGACCTTCTAGTTCCACGTCACAACCTTCTATCATCTTAGAGATCCTGGTAGACTTACACATGGTAGTTTCTACATCGAAGGGTGTGTCAATATTCTTACTACTAACAGACAATTTAGCACAGAAAGCAGCAGAGATAAAACTCTTACTAGCACCAGAATCAAATAACAAAGAGGCTAAACTTTGGTTTACTAGAAACACACCTAACACAACATCGGGGTCCGTCCTAGCCTCCTTCTGTGTCATTGTGAATGCTCCGGGTTTGATACAGAAGGGTTTAGAGGTTGATTCTTACCTGGATTTGTTGCTTCTTTCTTAGGTCTTGATGCGCCAACACCCAGATCTTCAATCTCTTAACATTTGAAGCTTCAAATATTGATTTTTCTTGACTTTCTCTCTCTATACTTTGGAGCTAGGGTTCAAAGTAAGGATGTGGTGACTGGTTAGGTGGTAAGATGGCTGGTTATGGGCCTTTAATCAATTAGCCTCTTGCCCATAAGCCTCATTAGCCCTAAACCCTTTCTTTCCTTTATTAAATATCCACCAATTAGGCCCATTATCCTTGGCGACTCGTATTGACTTTTCGGGGTGTTTACAAAAGGTTTGTGCTGATGGTATCTTATAGGCTGCTCGAAAAGCCCATAGCACATCATCTTGTTTGGTAGACCAGTCCTTGGGTTTTGACCTACGGTTTTTCTTAAGGATTTGTTTGATGCCTTGGTTAGTGACTTCAGCTTGCACATTTACTTATGGATGATAAGCATTGTAAAGCGTTGGTGCAGTTCATAATGGACCATTGCTCGTTTGAGCTGGTTATTACATAAATATGTTCCTCGGTCACTAGTTAAAGCTTTAGGGACACCAAAACAAGAGAATAATATCTTAAGGAATCTAACAACATTTCTGGCATCATTGGAAGGGAGGGCTTGAGCTTCAACCTATTTTGAACACATCGACTGCTACCAAGATGTAATGATTGCCAAATGACACTGGAATGGACCCATGAAATCAATACCCCATATATCAAATGCCTCACATACATGAACTGGCATTTGAGGCATCTCATCTCGTATTGAGATATTGGTTCCTCTTTGACATGCATCACAGGTGCATACCATGTTTTGAGCATCTTTGAAGATCGTGGGCTAATAAAATCCAGAGTCAAATACTTTCTTGGCTGTTAGGGTTGCTCCATGGTGTCCTCCTGTGGTCTTTCATGACAGTGCTTTAGAATATGTTCCTCTTCACTTCCGTATACGCATCTTCGGATAAGTTGGCCTACGCCGATTCTAACAGATAAGGGTCCTCCCAATAGTAATGCTTAATATCAGTAAAGAATTTCTTCTTTTGCTGTAAGTCATTCCCTTAAGAAGAATTTCGCTTTCCAACTATTTGAAAAATCGATAAACCAAGTATTTTCATCGATTGAGGATTGGATAGCATAGGAATTCTGAGAGAAAATGTCATTTATGTGGATTCCTCATGTGTGAAGGACTTGAATCTTCAAGATGCGAGATATGATCCTCTGCTAGATTTTCTACTCATTTAATATCAAAAATTTCAATGTCAAATTCTTGAAGCAAGTATGTAATGAATCAATCTCGGCTTTACATCTTGTTTGTTGAACAGATAATGAAAGGCTGCATGATTGATGTAAACGATTGTTTTTGAAAGGATTAGATACAAGCAAAATTTATCAATTCAAAACTACTGTTGGAGCTCTTTCTCGTGGTGGTGTAGTTTTCTTATGCGTCATTAAGGGTTTCTCATATAGTGATTGGGTGGAATTGCTTGTCTTTCCTTTGTCCTAATACGACACCTACCGAAATTGCTTATGTCACACATGAGTTAAAATGGTAGTGTCCAATCTGGGGATACCATGATTGGAACGGGTACCAAACTCTCTTTAAGCAAATTGAATGCTCTAATGCATTCATCGGTTAATACGAATTGTGTGTCTTTGTCAAGATTTGAGTCACTAGTCGAGCGATTTTCGAGAAATATTTGATAAAATGATAGTAGAATCCTTCATGACCTAGAAAACTTTTGATGTATTTCATAGTTGCGAGATGTTAAAGTTTGGAAATAGTGTCAATTTGGCTTGATCAACTTGAAGCCATGCTCGAGAGATCTTATGTCCTAACACTGTTCCTTCTGTAACCATAAAGTGGCACTTTTCCCCATTCAAAACATGATTAGAGATCTTCACATCTAACCAGCATCATTTCTAGGTTTTCAAAACATTGTTCAAATGAGATTCCAAAGATGGAGAAGTCATCCATGAAAACTTTCATTGAGTGTTCGATCATGTCATGAATGATTGCTACCATGTATGTTTGAAATGTAGCGGGAGTATTACACAATCCAAAGGGCATTCGCCGGTAAGCAAATATGCCATATGGATCGGTGAATGTCATTTTTTCTTGATCTTCAGGAGCAATAGAAACTTGAAAATAACTTGAGAAACCATCCACGAAACAATAGAACATTTTTCTTGATAGTTTTTCAAGCATTTGGTCGAAGAAGGGAAGAGGGAAGTGATCTTTCCTTATGGCGTCATTGAGTATGCAATAGTCAATGCAAAGTCTCGATCCTGTAAGAGTACGGTGGGGATAAGCTTATTCTTCTTGTTGGTTACAACAGTCATTCCTCGTTTCATAGGAACAACTTGGACGGACTGACCTAAGGTAAATCAGAAATAAGTAAATCAAACCGACATCTAATAGTTTCTTTCTTCTTTCTTCACCACCTCTTGCATGCTCGGATTAAATTTCTTTAAGGTTGAATGATGGATTTGAAGTTTCTCCCTCCATCTTATCATTTGTGAGTGCAAAAAGAGGGGTTGATTCCCTTGATGTCCATGATTTTCCATGCAATTGGCGTACATGTTCCTTAAGCACATTGAGCAACTGTTCTTCTCATCAATTGATAAGGCGGATGAAGTTATGACAGAAGTTTGAGATGTTGTTTTTCGAGAAAAATGTATTTGAGATGTGATGGAAGTTCTTTGAGCTCTAAAACTAAAGGGTCTTTGATAAAAGTTTGGCTTTAGGTTCTTGCTCTTGTTCAATGATCTCAAATGCTTCTTCTTGATAAGACGATGTTTCATCAACTTCTAATTCTGGAATGATTTGATTCTCGCATATGGGTTTGGTAATTTGGACATCTATTAATTGAGTATTGCAAGCTTCGTTTCAAAGAGATTTCTTAAATGACAGTTTATGATTGAATCACAAACATCAATGTAATAGAATGAGTCATCATGATGTTAAGGGTGTTTCATGGGTTGGCCTATATCAAATGTTACTTCCTCCTCGTCTACTCGAAGTGTGAGTTTACGTTGCAAACATCAATGAGGGCTCGAGTAGTTGCTAAGTAAGATCAACCAAGGATAAGTCGAACATTCTTATCCTCATCCATGTCAAGGATCACAAAATCAACGAGAAATATGAATTTGTCAATTTTAACTAAAATATTTTCAACGATGCCCCTTAGATATTTAATAGAACGGTCAGCTGACTAGATGCTCATACGACAGTCTAGGTTCACCTAAGTTTAACTTTTCAAAAAGCGCATAAGGCATAAGGTTAATTCTAGCACCTAAATCAGCTAACGAGTTGCTAACAGAAAGATTTTTTTATTAGGCAAGGTATGGTAAGGCTTCGTAGATTAGTCATCTTTTAAGTAGTTTGTGTTGAAGAACTGCAAAGCATTCCTCATTCAAAACTACATGTGATAACTTTTCCAGTTTCTTTTTATTTGACAACACACCTTTAAAAACTAATCATAATTTGACTAGGATAAGGCTTCCACCAAGGGCAGATTGATATGGAGTTGCTTGAACAACCCCAAGATTTGTCGTATTATGCCACCATTCGTTGTTGTCTCAAATGACCTGGATATGAGGGTGGTGGAACATAGGGTGGCGGTGGTATGTATTTCTTGACTAGTTCTTTAACAACAATAGGTTGCTTTTATTTAGCACTTGCATTACATAGAGTTTTGGTTTCTATTTCTTCAAGAATGGTTGTAATGTAGGTGCATCCCTTGAGTGGTCTTCCCACTCCTTGTGGTGATCACTTTGACTTGAGCATTCGCGTTCGTCATAGTGTTGTTAGGCAAAGTACCTTGGGGTCCTTTAGATATTTGTTATGCTATATGTCCTACTTGGTGTTCTATGGTTTGCAATGAGCTTTGTTGCTTTTGATGTCAGCCTTGTTTCTATGGAACCTCTCCTTATTTCTTCAATCAAATTTCCGGATGTACTCATCTATGGCTTGTGTGGTTAACAACATTGTTGTAGTAAGTCTTCCATTGATGATGCTCCATGGTCTTGGTTACTACTGCTTGGACCTTGTTATGATGGTTTCTTTTGTTAGTAGTGGCCTTTGGTTGAATCTAGATGATGATTGGTTGTTTCCAGCTTCTCTATAGTTTGGGTTGCTTCTCCGATTGAGTTATTGTTATAGGAGTTTGTTTGGGTCTCCTACGTAGTCAACATCTTCAACCATCATAGTGCCTTGTGGGCATTCGTTGGTCTTGTGTGAATTTCCGCATATGTTGCATCATGTTGGAGTTTTCTTTAGGTCGGCTTGCAATTGTTTGAATCGTTTGGTTAAAGCTTCTAATTGGGTTGCAATTATGGTTTCAGAGTCTACTTAATGAATGCCTTTAGAACTGGGCTTATTTCTTAAGGGATTATAAGCAAAGCTCTTCTTAGCTGCTTTTTCAAAGGCTTGGTCTGCCTCTCCTGGTGTGACACTTCCATAATCTCCTCCCACACTTTTGTCAACAGCTTGTTTGAATGCTCCGCTGATTGCATCGTAAAAGGTTTGACACTGTAGCCACAAATCAAGTCCGTGATGTGGGCATCTCCGAAGGAGACCTTTGTATCTCTCCCATGTTGCGTGTAATGACTCATCATCATCTTGGCGAAAGCTTGTGATACTGTTTCTCTCAGTTGGTAGTGTGATCGGGTGGAAGTATTTCAAAAGAAATTGTTCAGCCATTTCTGCCAATGTGGTGATGGCACTAGGTGGAGCAAATCAAGGTAGTCAATAGCTCCACCTCGAAGTGAAATGGAAAAAGTCTTAATCGAATGACATCGTCTAAACAGTTATTGATTTTGAAGGTCGCACAGATACGAAGGAATCATGAAATATGTGCGTTAGGATCTCTTCGTCTTGCAATCCATGGAACTGAATAGAGTTTTCTATGAGTTGGATAATACTAGACCTATCTCAAAATCATTGGCCGCTACTGCTAGTTGCATAACACTAGAGTTATAACCATCGATCGATGGTGTGGCATAATGTGTCATATTCATTTCCTCGTCATGGTTAGCCGTGTCTTCTTCGGATGGTGTTCCTTCCAAAATGTCTTTTTCAATAATTGGAGTTGTTTGTCATGGTCTTTTGCGTAACCTTTGTCGGAAAAGTCGTTCGGGTTCCGAAAGAGACGCAACAAGTTCAGGACTAGACGACTTGGACATACCTAACTTAAGAAGCATAAACTAGCTAAGACTTAAAATGAATCAAGAAAATGTAACTAAACTAACTAAAGAAAACTATCTAACAAAAATAAAATAAAGTTGAACAAAATATATTAACAAGATATACACAAGACTAGTCAAAATTTTAGATTGTCTTTCGAAACTGTCGTGTGCCCCCGACAACGATGCCAAAAACTTGATGCAGTAGAACGTATATATTTTGATAAAGGTTTTTTGTATAGATTTAGTTTTAAATGGTTATTACTAATACTAAACCACACACACAAAAGGTAAGTTTACCTATCGCGTGGTAGTATAGTGATGGTAAGAACCAAGTATCAATCTGTGACACCCTAGCCTACTCAACACCCTTGATACTTTACTATCAACACTTGTTTTTGATTGAGAAAATGATAAGTTGTATTGATAAGATTTTTGGATTTAAAAACAATAATAGAAATAAGTAAAATAAGATTGAAATGTTTGCATTAAAACCAAGGAATAAGGCTATCATCCTAATTAGACTACACTTATGTAACTGTAATGAATTGGTGGTGTCATTAAAGATATTGATTAATGTAATTATGTTAATGTTTATAAAAGTGAGCTGGCATGATTCTCGTCTATCCTCTTTATAGTGACTAGGATCATGTCAAGCTAAGTTTATTGCTAGATCAAAGCCCTAGTAATGTAGGTAAATCTTTTATGACCTTTTTGACATACGATTTCTGAAAACATAACTTATTGTTAAAGAAAGAGTTGATCAGGATCTTCCTAACATACCATTAATTTTAAAAAATCATAACAATTAATATAGAAATCTCAGACTAATAAAAGGGAACCCGCAAATGATCAAAAGTTAAGGTGATATGATTTTTAATAACCATTTCTAGTTCATTACCATGGATTTATTATGAGACCAGTTTCGTGAATGAAAGTTGATCATACGTTTTTCAATCGTGTATGACAATCACAATCACAAACCATAAAGTTATAACTTTCCATTCAAATGTAGATGCTACCCATCAAAAGTTTTCCCAAGACCACCATAACATTAACATAATATTTATCACACCATTAGTTCATCACAAATTACATAAGTTTCATCCAATTAGGATGATAATAAAAGTCTAGCTCGTAATGAACTTGAAAATAACAACAATGACATAGAAGATAGATAGAAATCATCGGTGAATTGGAACAATCAAACCGGTGATCCATAATGGATGGCGTTTAGACAATCCCGAGCTTCTTCCAAGTGTGTATGCACCTCCCGAGCCTCCAAATGATCTTGAACACTTGACTCATGAGAGAATTCTATAGGGTAACTCTCCCACCAAAGCTTCCAAAAATGGTGAACTTAGACCTTTATTTATAGGCTTACTGGAGTGTTTAAGCACGACCCTGTGCTAGTACAATGATTAAGAAAGTTGGTCAGCTCGTACGTGTAGGTTGTGCCGGGAATGACCCCATTCTTAATGGGACACGACCCTGTGTTGGAGGTGGTGCATGGCCCCGTGCCTCATGTGGCACAGCCCTATGCTTGCTTTTAAGGAACAGTACTTTTTGTCCGGTCAGATGTCCAAACGGGGGTGTGTCAATTTAGCACGGAGGTGTGATTCAGGCAAGGCATGGGAGCATGCTTAATAAGGCAACCCCATGCATGGACTCCAAAGCTCCAATTACTTCAATTTCTTGTCCAATGCTTCTTTTATCCATCTTGCCCTTTTAAACACCTAAAACAATTTAACATTTTTAAGTGTATATTCATCACCTAAAGGGAGGTATTAGGAATAATTGATGTGCTTTTGATAGGATGTTTATGTATAATTTGGAGCACATCACAAACATTAAGCTTTTTGAGTTGCATAAGATCATCCTGCATGGCCTCTACCCAACTATTCTTCTTTAATGTCATCTCAACATTCTTTGGCACAATCTGAGAGATAAAGCTCGAATATAGACAAGTATTTATTACACCAGACTTGCTCCGAGTTTGAACTCCTTATGACAATGGACCGATAATAGCTTCTATTGGATGTTTTTTTTGTGAACTCTTAATTGTGGATAACTTCTTCAGAATGCCCTCTTCTAAATTAGAAATAGGACCCACTATTTCTTTAACAATATGTCCCCCTTCTGGTTGATAAACTATATCTTCCACTAGATGAGTATCATTATTACATGATAAATCATCAAATGGAACTTGAACAATATAATTAGATCAGTTTGAGTAGAAGAAGAGCTATCATTAGAAACTTGTGGAACTTGTTCAACAGTAGGTTCAGCACATGTTTTTGTAGATGCAGAAACATGTGGAACAACTGAACTACTTGAAGAAGAAGAAGAAGAAGGGACATCAGAAGCTATCATCTTTGGTTGAGATGAAATAATGCCAACATCACCATTGAAAATATCCTAAATAGAGGAAGTCAAAGGAAGGTTAGCTGTGAAAATAATAGACCATCGATTAAATGTTTCAAACAATAAAGCATAATCATAAACCTATGAAGGTGCAGAACCTGCATCAGCTTTGTTAGACTCATACCAATCAATATCAATGACTCAATTATCTATTTTGATCTTTTAATATAAACCTTGTATGCAACTTTGTTAGAAGAGTAACTAACAACATAACTTTCATCAGCTTTTTCATCAAATTTTGATTTTGAATCAGATGTTTTTACAAAGTACAACAACATCCAAATATTTAGAAATATTTGAATTTGAGTTTATGTTTATAAAAGATCTCATAAGAAGTCATATTTTGTTGTTTATTGATTAACACATGATTCTGAACATAATACACAGTGTTAACAATCTTAGCCTAGAAAAATGATGGTAATTTGGCTGCTGATAACATTGTCCTGGAAGCTTCAATCAGAGTTATGTTTCATCTTTCTACACTCCATTTTATTGTGGAGTTCTTATAGTGCTAAACTGTCTAGCTATCCCTTTTGAATCAAAGAATTCATTCAATGTTTGGTTGCAAAACTCAGTTCCATTATCACATTGAATGCACTTTATTGTTTTGTTAGTCTGATTGTCTACTAGTGTCATGAATTTTATTAGCAAATAAGGAGTCTCATCTTTGGTTGCTAAAAAGAAAACCCATGTAAATCTAGAGAAATCAGTAATGACTAAACAGTAAGCACGACATCTTAAACTCAAAACACTTACCGGACCAAATAAATCCATGTGTAGCGATTGTGAAATGGAATCAGTTTTTGTATGAGCAACTAGTTTATAAGGAAGATTATGTTGTTTGCCTTTTGAACATGACAGACAATGTTCAAATAATTGAAATTCTTTCAATGGCAGACCTACAACATGATTCCCTTCAACTAATTTGTTCATTTTTTAATGTTAACCTGACCAAGACGATGATGCTATAGCAATGTGTCACTCTCCGAGGCTTTAGATAACAAGCACGATGCAGTCACGAAGGAATGAGATCCATTCATATCTAGCAAATACATGTCTTTATCTCTTGGTGTTCTCAACAAAATACATTCCTTAGGAATAACAAATCCTGGTTTTAATATCAAACATTCTTTATTTGTGAAGTGTGTGGAATATTGTTATCACAATTTGTGAGACACTTAACAAGTTATGTTTAAGTTCCTTAACAAGTTGACATCCTCAAAGCTTAACACTCCATTTTACATGGTACCTTTCTTTGTTATCTTACCCCCTTTGTCTCCGGCAAAAATAACATGTCCTCCATTATATGGTTGGATGTTTTACAATAGAGATATGTTACCAGTCATATGCCTTGAACATCCACTTTCAACGTGTGAAACACTGTTGATATTGGGTCTAGGATGTTCCTACATGATTAAAAAAATTATTTAGTTTGAGGAACCCAAGCCATGGTTAACCCGAGTACACCTTTTCATCCAAATATGATAATGATTTCAGTGTCATATCTATTTTACCATTGAAGATATAATCTTCAATACTTTCAGGTTTTGATATAACTGTTTTTATTTTCCATTCTTGAATTGGTTTAAGCAATTTCTTGATAGTGTTTTGTGTGGAAGATGAATTGTTATTTGTGACATGTAAATCACTTTTAATGAATTTATCCTTTTGCAAATCTGTGTTCCGTTGAACAATTATGTTGTCAGCAAATGTGTTTGACTATATTAAATTCCTTTTAATTTTAGCATGCAAAAAAGAATTGTTTTCTAATGGAATTATGAAATCTTTGTTTACTTGTCAAAGAACGTTGACAATGATAATTTCTAGCAATGTGATTTGGCTTTTCACACACATAACAATTTTTATTATGATACACATTTGTGCTTGAGTTGGTTTTTCAAACTATTGATGATAACATTCTTTGTTATCATAGAATCTTGTATTAGAATTTCTTTGGCCAACGGATTTTTGTACACTCCGTCGTAATCCCTTTTCAGTTTGATTTGTGTCAGATGTACACGAGGCTTTAAAATTTTCTTTTATTCTTGAGTATTTAATGAACTGGAGAAGGACCAGTTTCTTTGTACCTGAGCTACAAACATCTTGTTTCACTTGATTATCAATAATAGAAGACTTATTTTTAAAGAAACTTTCATTTGTTTCTTTAAAAATATACTCCACTTTAACATTGTTGCCTTTAGAAACATATCTAATATTGAAATCAATTTTCAAGTCAGATAAAGATGGTGAATTTCTTTTCTTTTCATTTATTTTGAAATTATTTTTGGAGATTAATTTTCTTTCATTATTTGACATTAAAGAGCAATTAGTTGAAACATTCAAAAAAGACACTTTTTCATTAATCAAAACTGATGAACTAAATTGAGATTTCTTGTTACAATTTTTATTTTCAAAATCTAAATCATCATCAATCACTCTTCAACCAACCCATCCTTCTTCAAATTTTCTGCACAAAAAGTGTCATGATTAATTTTAACTTCAATCTTGATAATAGGATCAACAGTCAATGGAACATTGACTAAAGATGTTAAATTAGATTTTGATTGAGAACTCTAACATAGGTCTCTTCATCATTGGTGTTAATTGATGAGGTAAAGAAGTATAATCATGATTAATCGGTGGTGCAATGTTAGAGTAACTAACTCCCTTTTCGCCACTGATTTTCCGTGTCATTTGAGACTTAATTATATCTTCACGCATATTTAAAGACAATTCAAAATTTTCAACGATTAATTTCAAAGATAAGAGTTCACTATTTAATTTGTTAATTTCTAAAGCAAGTATATTATTATGATTTGTCAAATCTTTTATGTTACAATCTTTGTCATAAGGATTTAATTTTGACTGATAAAATAATTTGTTTAAACCATCTATTTTATCTTCGAAAATTCTCTCATTAGTTTTATATTTTTGGGTTTGATATTGAAGTTTTTCAACTTCAACAATCAATCATTCATTGTGATCTCTATATCTTTGAATATTTTCAATACAATCAGTTGAACAAAAATTAAAATATACCTCTTATGTTTATGTTTTCTTCTCTGTCTCTTCATGGACCATATTAACTATGAAGGTATTTTGGTTGATCTTTACTTCTTCAGTTGTTGAAGTGGTCTCAACAATAGTTCCTTAAACATCACATGTAGTAGCTGGAGTAATCTCAATGTTTTTTCTTTATTCACCACCTCTTTAGCTGGAGTAGTCTCAATAGATTTTTCTTTAACAAATTCAGGCATATCCTCATTTATCACTTCTACCTCCTTAGCAACTTTATCATTCACCTTCTTAGAATCATATTCTTGCTCCTCAGCAAACACTCCACTAAACTTATCTTCAAAGACAAATTCTGCAAACAGATTCTCTTCAGCAATTTCTTCTTCATTTTGAAATTCTGCTAATAGAGCAGTGGACAACTTGATATCTAAAGCTTCCATCTGTTCTAATCAATCATAGTCCTCATTCGTTTCAAACACAAGAGCCTTGGTCTTTGATTACTAGCTTGGTCTTGCTTTGTCTCTAATTCCACTGTAACCATCCTTTTACCTTGATCTCCTTGATTATTTCAAGCTTCAGTACACTCTCTTACAAAATGACCATGTTTATCATAGTTACAACATCTTAGGTTTGACTTGTCAAAACCTATTTTGCTTGAATTTTTCAACCTAAAAACCTTTCTTCCGGTTCTTTATAACACCTGAATATTTTTAAAGACGAGAAACAAAGAATAAAAGTGTAGAAAAAGAAAGAAAGCACAATTTAACCCAAGTTGAGGGGCTAAACGTGTCAAAAAGGACAAAAGTTTCAAAAGTTGGTTTAAAAAGGTGGAATGGCCACCCATGTTGTCTACATGCACCTTTTCATTAGGTTTTAGAAAGAGAAAGAGCAGAGAAGCTTCGGATATTGAAGAAGAACAAGAAGGAAACCAGATTCAAGGTAAGAATTATTGGTTTTAAGTTGTTCTTGGCCGGCCTATTCCTCGGTTACATGTTTATGTGTGTTCAGGTTTGTGTTTTGGTGGGTTTAAAATGTTTGAACTCAATTGCAAACGGTTTGAAGGAAGTCATACCCAAAGGCTAATGAGGTGAGTTCTAGAACCCCTTTTTTTACTTGTTTTACATAATTTTAGGCTGAAAATGCATGTGTTAATGTTTATGTTTTAATGGGTTTTGCACCCGTATGTTATGTGTGTATGAATATGGGTGAATTATGATTTTGGGTGTTTATGATGACATGATTATGCCATGTTCATGTTTTGTTGTGTAACACCCGAATATTTATTATTTTGAAGCCGGTGAAGAAAGAAAAGAAAATAAAGTCCAAAAGTCGAGGGACCAAACTCGCCAACGAAAGAAAGTCGGGTGAGGGGGAGTATATAAGGGAGAGGGCAGCCCTTACCCTCTTCCCCCACACTCACAAATCAGCCAAAGAAAGGGGAGAAGAGAGAAAGAAGAGAAAAAGAGGAAAAGTGCCGGTTCGGGTCGCCAAAAATCGTCGTGAAGCAGGCCAAATCGAAGCCCTTAACGTTGTGCTCGTTTGTGTGAGTTCTAGGACCCCACTTTTACTTTTTTTCAAACGATTTTGGGGCTGGAAAGAATAAAAACCTGTTTTTGTATGTGTATGTGTTTGACCCATTTGGGTGTGATGTGTTTCGTGTATGTTTCCGGGCGTGTGTGTGCTTGTATGGTATTATGGTATGCATTCCTAAGGTTTAGGAGGGTTGATTTAGGCTTAAAATGGGTTTAGATGAGTTTGGAGGCCGAAAACCCTCGGCTGCAGTCGGGATGAACTGCATTCTGCATCAGTTAGGGCTAGGCGACCGACTGGAGGCCGAATGGAGGCCATACGGCCAATTAGGGTGCGATTGGGGTCCATTCGCACGATTGAAGGTCCATTCGCATGATTGAAAGGCCAGTCGCATGGAGGTCGTGCGACTGAAGGTCCAGTCGCATAAGTGCTCATCCGTATTAATCCTATTCGCATGAGGTCCATCCGCATTGTACATTCGCACGACTGGATGTTCATTCCCATAGGTGTTCATCCGTATTAGTTCAATCGCATGATGTTCAGTCACATGGAGGCCATGCGACTGAAGGGTGTCCATACGCCCCAATAGGGTGTTGTACCCGAGGAAGGTATAGAATGACTTCTGACTTTCGGGGGAAAGTGCAGATGTAAGTTTTGACGTAAAGGTCCCCATAAGAGCATGTAAGATGACGCTTGAGGCCTTGGAAAGCATGTTGGGCATGATGATGATGATGTTGCAAGTTTATGCACGTTATGTATGTATGGTGTTGCCCTGTATGATAATGATGACTGTTTGTGTTATGTTCCTTGTTATGATGTATGTTTATCTTTCCCATAACTTTACGTGTTATGATAAGGAATGAACGAAGTATTATGTAACGTAAAGTGAAAGATAATGAAAGAGGAACACGATGTTGAATGCATGCATTAATGAACGAATGAAACGTCTTGCACGCATGGATAACGGGTCCTTCTTTGTGATTGACCCTTAATGTAGAACCTCTACCGCTCACCCCTAGTACTGTGGCATACGTTTAGCTGTTCATTTATTGACTTCGGCCCAGTAGCTAAGACTGATGGTTACTCCTAGTACCGTGGCATACGTTTAGCTTCATTTATTGACTTCGGCCCGGTAGCTACGACTAACCGGGGTGTAGCACATGGTATTGGTACGGATGATGTCCGATGCGCAAGTAAAGTCATAAAGAACGAATGAACGAATGAATGAATGAAGAAGATAATAATGATATTATCTATGTGTATGTACGATGTGTGATCATGTAAAGGTAACGAATGGTTTTATATGAAAGTAAAGTATGTTTTGCAATAAAACTAGAACTCACTCAGCAATGCTGACTTTTTATATGTTTTCCAGTTGGCAGGTAATGTTTGCTGAGGATGGCATACCGTGAAGCTACTCAGCTCTTTTGGGATGGCATTCTTTTGATTAATGTTTTTGCATTGTAATGCGAACAAGCTATTTTGTAATGAATGTTGTATTAAATTGCAAAAGTTTACATGGAAATGAAAGATTGTTTTAGTTTTCCGCTGCAATTTATGAAATACAAATGCAATTATACGTTTTATGTGCGAGGAGAACCCAGCTGTAAGTGTCCGGGAACGGGGCCTTACAAGTTGGTATCAGAGCCAAAGTTTAAGTGAAATGGGTAAATTTCAAAATAAACCTAATCTTAAACTGAGAATGGGATGGAAAGGGAATGGGATGCCATCTGAGTAGCTACGTGCCATAAGGTATTTTCATAAAGTTAATGGTTTTATGTGCGCATGGTATGTGTTATGTGTTGTATGTGGATTTAAATACTGATGTAGTCAGGACAGGTAATGCTTGGGGTGTGAAGAGTAAAGTAAGTGGCTAATCACAACTGGCCATGTAATTAGGGACTTACTATACTTAACATAAACTAAGTTGTTCCCTTGAATGACCGTGTGTTGTGTTTAAATCTTTCAGTGTGCGTGTGATGGCCGGAGGTAGATCTTCGAAAGCTTCTAGGGGTGGAGGTCACGGTGCTGAACCGCGACCTAAGAGAGGGAGACCCAGAGTTGAGAGGGTGGTTCATGAAGAACCAGAGACCCCCCATCCGGAGGGTGGCGACGAAAGCGCCAATCTGAGAGCCTCAGTAAAGGAGGCTGTTGTTGAAGAAGTCCATCAGGTCATGCAGACAATCTTACCGTCTGTGGTGACTGAAGTTATTAAGGCTGTACGAGAAGGGGAAAGAAAAGAAAGAAACAGATCCTCTGGAGAACGGAAAACCAGAGCCTGAAGCGGTCCTGTCTGATGATGAAGAGGAAGAAGAAGAGCCTGTTCCAGAGCAGTGCGAGGATGTAACTACGGGGCATTTATGAGATGCAATCCCCCTACTTTTGACGGTAATGGCAATGTTACGTTGCTCACCGATGGGTGAGAGAGATGGAGGTCGTTCTCGACATCAGCGAGTGTCGGGAAGATCAGAAGGTGAAGTTTGCCACTCATTCATTTGTGGACTCGGCACTATGTTGGTGGGACAACATTGTCCAAGCAGAGGGTAATCGGGCAATCGGGAGAATGAAATGGCTGAGTTGAAGAAGATGGTGATTGAGGAGTTCTGTCCTCACAGGGAAATGGATAAGTTGGAAAGGGAGTTTCTGCAGTTGGAGGCTGGAACCATGACACACCAGCAGTATACCACCAAGTTAATGAAATGGCACGACTCGTGCCTGATCAGGTGATGCCTCTGTCTCGGAAAATCAAGAGGTACATTCAGGGTTTACCGGTGGATGTTCGCCGGCATATGATCGCCGCCGACCAAGCACGTTTAGGTCGGCGGTTGATTTGGCAGGGAGGCTATATGACGAGCGGGAGGTGGTGGTGACTGAAGCGAGTAAGAAGGGTGGTGGTGATCGGAACTGGAATGGGAGGAGGTTTGGTCGGGGTGATGCCTCGACGGGTAACAAAAAGGCACGGGTGGATGACCGCCGCGTGGCCACATCGGGAGTGGGATCAAGGAGGTGTGGTAAGTGTGGAAAGGAGCATGCGGGAGAATGTAGGCTGGGTTTGAACGTGTGCTTCATGTGTGGGAAGACAGGGCATATGGCGAAGGATTGCCTGTCGGGCAAATGTTTTAAATGTGGGGAAACTGGTCATATGAGCAGAGATTGTAAGAAGCCGAGGACTGAGGGTTCAGGGGTGAGGAAGACGGGAAGTGAAGGACCGAGGGCGAGTGCCAGGGCATTCACTATGACACAGGAGGAAGCTAGGACAGACCCTGATGTCGTGTCGGTACGTTTCTGGTGAACCAAACTTTAGCTTTGTGCTATTTGATTCTGGTGCTAGTAGGAGTTTTATTTCTGCTACTTTCTGTGCTAAGCTGCCTACTAGTAGTAGACGTGTTGATGCGCCCTTTGAGGTAGAAACTGCCATAGGTAAGTCTACCAGGATTTCTGAGATGATAGAGAATTGTGATGTGGAACTTGAGGGTCATAAGTTTCCTGTTAGACCGTTTGTGATGACCTAGGGTGTTTCGATTTGGTTCTTGGGATGGATTGGTTGGCGGACTTCAAGGCGAACATTGTGTGTCGCAAGAAGATGATTCGTTGACAGCGCCTGACGGAAGTTTGGTAACGGTTTATGGTGATCGAGTCACGACGATCCCGAAGGTGATCTCAATGGCAGTGGCGGAAATGTATGACGCGTGGATGTAGCGCTACTTGGCTTATGTAAAGGATGTAGATGCACAACACCACAACTGTCTGATGTACCGGTTGTGTGTGACTTTCCAGACGTATTCCGGAAGACTTACCAGGAGTACCACCTGATAGAGAGATTGAATTTCAGATTGATCTAATACCGGGTGCCCAACCGTTGCTAAGGCACCATATCGGTTAGCTCTGACGGAGACGAAAGAGTTGATGGGACAGTTGCAAGAGTTGCTTGATAAGGGGTTCATTAGACCGAGTATCTCTCCTTGGGGTGCTCCGGTCCTGTTTGTAAAGAAGAAGGATGGTAGTATGAGGATGTGCATTGACTACCGTGAACTGAATAAATTGACGGTGAAGAACCGCTACCCCTTACCGAGGATAGATGATTTGTTCGATCAGCTTCAGGGTGCCAGTTGGTTTTCAAGAATAGATCTTCGGTCTGGCTATCATCAGTTGAAGGTAAAGGAACAAGATATCCCTAAAACAGCTTTCCCACACGCTATGGTCATTATGAGTTTCGTGTCATCCTTTGGTTTGACCATCGCGCCAGCTGCTTTTATGGATCTGATGAACCGTGTGTGTCGGCCTATGTTGGATAAATTAGTGATTATGTTTATGATGATATCCTGATTTATTCGAAGAGCGAGATTGAGCATGCCGGTCATGTTCGAGAGGTTCTAGAGACGTTGAGAAGGGAGAAATTGTATGCTAAATTCTCCAAGTGCGCGTTTTGGTTGCGCGAAGTTCAGTTTTTGGGTCATGTGGTGAATCCTGACGGATAATGGTGGACCCGGAAAAGGTGGAGGCGGTTATGCAATGGAGGTCACCAAAGACGCCATCCGAGATCCGTAGTTTCTTGGGCTTGGCGGGCTACTATAGAAGATTCATCCAAGACTTCTCTAAGATTGCTTCTCCACTAACTAAGTTGACCCGAAAGGATGTGAAGTTTGTATGGGGTCAAGCTCAAGAGAAGGCGTTCGAAGAGCTGAAGGCAAGACTGACTCAAGCTCCTGTTCTGTCATTACCCGATGGAAGCGAAGATCTGGTGGTTTATTCTGATGCTTCCTACTCAGGGTTGGGGTGTGTGTTAATGCAGAGAGGAAAGGTTATAGCCTATGCATCTCGACAGTTAAAGGTTCATGAGGTCAATTATCCTACTCATGACTTGGAGCTAGCAGCCGTAGTCTTTGCGTTAAAGATTTGGAGGCACTATCTCTACGGGACGAAGTGCACCATATTCACTGACCACAAGAGTCTGAAGTACTTCTTCGAGCAAAAAGACCTGAACATGAGGCAGAGGCGATGGTTGGAGCTTATAAAGGATTATGATTGCGAGATCCATTACCATCCGGGCAAAGCTAATGTGGTGGCGGATGCCCTTAGCCGAAAGGAAAGGCCCGAACCGATTCGGGTGAAAGCTTATCAACTAATCATGACCTCTGATGTGATGAAGCAAATCAAGGAGTTTCAAGATGAGGCATTGAAAGAAGATCACCTAACTCGGAAAGAATGAGAGGTCTGTTGGGGAATTGGGTGAAAACACACTCGGTGTTAGAACTCGATTCGGTCGTGTGTGGATTCCTCGTTTTGGGGATCTACGGGTGAAGATAATGGATGAAGCCCACAAGACTCGATACTCCATTCATCCTGGTGCCACAAAAATGTACCATGACATGAAGAAAGATTATTGGTGGCCGGGTGTGAAGCGTGACGTGGTGGAGTATGTGAGTAAGTGCGTTACTTGCTTACAGGTGAAGGCAGAGCGTCAAAAGCGTATGGGAAGATCCAACCTTTGGATATACCGGAATGGAAGTGGGAGCATATCACCATGGACTTCATTACGAAGCTGCCACGTAGTCCGAAAGGGTACGATGCCATATGGGTGATAGTTGATCGTTGACGAAGAGTGCTCACTTTCTACCGATCCGCGAGACGTATTCATCTGAGAGGTTGGCCGAACTGTTCATCAAGGAAATTGTAGCTCGTCATGGTGTGCCGGTGTCTATTGTGTCTGATCGTGACACTCGGTTTACATCTAAATTTTGGAAGAAATTCCACGACGCTATGGGGACGAGGTTACATATTAGCACGGCTTATCATCCCCAAACCGATGGTCAATGAGAAAGAACCATTCAGACACTAGAAGACATGCTCCGGGCATGTGTGATCGATTTTGGTGGAAGTTGGGATGACCACCTGCCGTTAGCTGAATTCTCCTACAACAACAGCTATCATGCCAGCATTGGTATGCCGCCATATGAGATGTTATATGGTAGGAGATGCAGAACACCCGTTTGTTGGGGTGATATGGTCAGAAGGAATTGGGGAGCATCGAGGTAATTGAGGCTACGACTGAGAAGCTTGAAAAGATCAAAGCCTTTATGAAGGCAACCAAAGATAGACAGAAGTCGTATGCCGATAAGTGACGTAGGCCAATTGAGTTCCAGGTGGGTGACCGGGTTATGTTGAAGGTCTCACCTTGGAAGGGTATTATCAGATTCAGAAAGCGGGGCAAGTTGAGCCCAAGATATATAGGCCCTTTTCGAATCATTGCTCGAGTAGGGGAGGTGGCCTATAGATTGGAGTTGCCAGATGAGTTAAGTGGGATTCACCCGACATTCCATGTATCTCATCTGAGAAAGTGTATAGCTGATGAAGACATGATTGTTCACTGGAGGACACTGAAATAGATGAAAGGCTCAATTATGTGGAGCAAACAGTGGCAATCATCGATCGTAAAGAAAAGAGGCTGCGAAATAAAGTGGTTCCTCTTGTGCGTGTACAGTGGAAGCACAGGAAGGGATCCGAGTCAACGTGGGAGACTAAGGAAGAAATGAGACAACATTATCCATGTTTGTTCGACAAATAATAGGTTTCAGGGACGAAACTATTTATGGGGGTGGACTTGTAACACCCGAATATTTATTATTTTGAAGCAGGTGAAGAAAGAAAAGAAAATAAAGTCCAAAAGTCGAGGGACCAAACTCGCCAACGAAAGAAAGTCGGGTGAGGGGGAGTATATAAGGGAGAGGGCAGCCCTTACCCTCTTCCCCCACACTCACAAATCAGCCAAAGAAAGGGGAGAAGAGAGAAAGAAGGAAAAGAGGAAAAGTGCGGTTCGGGTCGCCAAAATCGTCTGTGAAGCAGGCCAAATCGAAGCCCTTAACGTTGTGCTCGTTTGTGTGAGTTCTAGAACCCCACTTTTACTTGTTTTCAAACGATTTTGGGGCTGGAAAGCATAAAAACCCGTTTTTGTATGTGTATGTGTTTGACCCATTTGGGTGTGATGTGTGTGATGCGTTTCGTGTATGTTTCCGGGCTGTGTGTGCTTAAATGGTGTTATGGTATGCATTCCTAAGGTTTAGGATGGTCGATTAGGCTTAAAATGGGTTTAGATGAGTTTGGAGGCCGAAAACCCTCGGCTGCAGTCGGGATGAACTGCATTCTTCATCAGTTAGGGCTAGGCGACCGACTGGAGGCCGAATGGAGGCCATACGGCCAATTAGGGTGCGATTGGGGTCCATTCGCACGATTGAAGGTCCATTCGCACGATTGAAAGGCCAGTCGCATGGAGGTTGTGCGACTGAAGGTCCAGTCGCATAAGTGCTCATCCGCATTAATACTATTCCCATGAGGTCCATCCGCATTGTCCATTCACATGACTGGATGTTCATTCCCATAGGTGTTCATCCGTATTAGTTCAATCGCATGATGTTCAGTCACATGGAGGCCATGCGACTGAAGGGTGTCCATACGCCCGAATAGGGCTGTTGTACCGAGGAAGGTATAGAATGACTTCTGACTTTCGGGGGAAAGTGCAGATGTAAATTTTGACGTAAAGGTCCCCATAAGAGCATGTAAGATGACGCTTGAGGCCTTAGAAAGCATGTTGGGCATGATGATGATGATGATGTTGCAAGTTTATGCACGTTATGTATGTATGGTGTTGCCCTGTATGATAATGATGATTGTTTGTGTTATGTTCCTTGTTATGATGTATGTTTATCTTTCCCATAACTTTACGTGTTATGATAAGGAATGAACGAAGTATTATGTAACGTAAAGTGAAAGATAATGAAAGAGGAACACGATGTTGAATGCATGCATTAATGAACGAATGAAACGTCTTGCACGCATTGGATAACGGGTCCTTCTTTGTGATTGACCTTAATGTAGAACCTCTACCGCTCACCCCTAGTACTGTGGCATACGTTTAGCTGTTCATTTATTGACTTCGGCCCAGTAGCTAAGACTGATGGTTACTCCTAGTACCGTGGCATACGTTTAGTTGTTCATTTATTGACTTTGGCCCGGTAGCTACGACTAACCGGGGTGTAGCACATGGTATTGGCACGGATGATGTCCGATGCGCAAGTAAAGTCATAAAGAACGAATGAACGAATGAATGAATGAAGAAGATAATAATGATATTATCTATGTGTATGTACGATGTGTGATCATGTAAAGGTAACGAATGGTTTTATATGAAAGTAAAGTATGTTTTGCAATAAAACTAGAACTCACTCAGCAACGCTGACTTTTTATATGTTTTCCAGTTGGCAGGTAATGTTTGCTGAGGATGGCATACCGTGAAGCTACTCAGCTCTTTTGGGATGGCATTCTTTTGATTAATGTTTTTGCATTGTAATGCGAACAAGCTATTTTGTAATGAATGTTGTATTAACTTGCAAAAGTTTTTACATGGAAATGAAAGATTGTTTTAGTTTTCCGTTGCGATTTATGAAATACAAATGCAATTATACGTTTTATGTGCGAGGAGAACCCAGCTGTAAGCGTCCCGGGAACGGGGCCTTACATGTTGCTTAAAATGTAAGACATGTGCTTAGAACATGTTAGATTGATGAATTGGGACTGATTATGATGATTGATAGTAGACTTGGCTGCCCATGTGCCTGAAGTAGGCCCATGCGTCTGAAGTAGGCCTATGCGCCTAAAGTAGGCCCATGCACCTGAAGTAGGCCATGCGCCCAACGGTCTGAAATGCTTAAGTGTCCCATGCGCCCAAAACCCCATGGGCCCAAATAGTAGCCATGCACCTAGAATTTGGTTGAAATTTACTTACTGTCCATGCTCCTAGATTGCCCATGCGCCTAGGACTCATGTGCATGCATAATACCCATGCACCTAGGATTTCCAGAAAGATTAAGTGTTGGGCCATGCGCCCCAATAGTGCCCATGCGCATGAAATTTCTCCGTGCGCCTAAGTGTTCCCCATGCACCTGACGGTCATGCGCTGCATAGTGCCCATGTGCTTAAGACTTAGAATATTTTTCTGAATTTTGGGAAAAAATGTAAAGTGTAGGCTTTGACTTGGGATGTTCGCGGAGGTGATGTATGATGTATGTATGATGAAGGATGATTTTGTATGTGTTGTGTATAGTGATGTTATTTATGTTTATGTTCCTTATAATGTATGTTTATTTTTCATGGCTTTACGTGGTATGCTTATAAATGTAAATGAAAAGTATTATGTAACGTAAAGCGAAGATAATGAAAAGAGGAATGTAAAGTATGAATGAATGCATGCATTAATAAATGATGAAATGGAAAGTCTTGCAAGCAAATGTAAGGAGGTGCACGACTCTAAAATGTCGTTACAACTGTGTGTGGTTTAGCTAACCCGTAAGGATACACTCGGGGGCCTAGTCTTTGTGACTAGACAAATGTATATTTTACATGGGTGATATTGGATGCTTACCCTGGTGATGGTGCCAGGCTATGTGCGTTATGGAAGTCTTTTATGATCTTCGGCCCATTACCCACTTCGTGCTTGTTTTTGGGGTATAGTATACAGGTGGGATCTTTTGTTGTTTATCCTGGTACTGGTGCCAAGCTATGTGCATTATGGACGTCTATTTATGATCTTCGGCCCAGTACCCGCTTCGTGCATACGTTTGGGGTATAGATGATGACACTGATTCGGAAATAATGAATGAATGAATGAATGATGGTTAAAGAATGAAATGTACAGTATGAAGATAACGAATGAAATAATGACGTACATTGAATGAAAGTTAATGAACAGTAAAGGAAGATAATAATGCTATTATCTATGTGTATGTATGATGTATGATCACGTACAAATGTAATGAACGATTTTGAACGAAAGTAAAGTATATTTTTTATAAAACTAGAACTCACTCAATACAATTGACTTTTATGTGCTTCCAGTTGGTAGGTAATTGGTTGCTGAGGATGGCACGGGCGGCTACTTGGCTTATTTTGGATGACATCCATTTCGTATAACAATAATGTTTTTGTTATGTAATGCAACGAGTTATATTTTGTAATCAGTCAACGATGTATTATTTTGCAAAAGCAGTTATCACGATAGGAAATGGTTCATTTTATTCTGTTGTAATGTTTTAGTAATGGTAAATGTAAAGTATAGGTGTTATGTGAAATAATCGACCAGCTATGAGCGTCCCTGGAATGGGGCCTTACATTCTTCTAGAAAATTCTTAGCCCTGTAAAACACCATAGCCATCTAATAATTTATGTCGTTTTTTTCAACATCATCTGGGTTAACTTGTTGTAAATCATCAACCAGAACATTAGGTGGACTAATTCTTCCTGCTGAAAAGGCTTCATAGTTTTTCATGAATGAAGTGAAAAGAGCTAGATGCTCTTCATCTATTTGAATGGTTTGTTTGGTTGGCTGAGAATTCACAACAAAGGCTTGTTGAATTGGTTAATTGGTTTGGGTTGGTGAGTAAGTTTGATTGTAAGGTTGGGGTTGTGTTTGGACATTAAGATTTTGGTGAGTGATTAAATAATGAGGTAAGGACTGAGGTTTGGATTGGTCTTTCACACTGGATAGAGCTAGATTAGATGACTGTTGTAACTAACATACTGAACACCCAGATATTTTCTTTGAAGCCGATGAAAAAATAAAAATAAATAAAGTCCACGGTCGAGGGACCAAACTTGCCAAAACGGGAGGAAGATTAGAAGAGTGGGGGATTAAGAGGGGAGGGAAGCCCACACCCTCCCCCACACTCACAAAATCTGCCAAAGAGAGAAGAGCAGGAGTAAAAGGGGTTTCAAGCTTGGATTTCATGGATTCGGGCGTGAAAGTTGTAGTATAGCGGGTTGAATCGAAGCTCTACTCAACGGTGTTGTTTGTGTGAGTTCTAGTACCCTTCTTTTACACACTTCCGAATGATTTCGGGGCTGGAACACATCTGAAACCCGTTTTTAAAATGTTGGGTGTTGAACCTGTATGTATGTGTTTGTGTGTGATACTAGTGGTGTTTGTTTTCGGGCTTGTGTGTGCTTGAATGGTGTTGTGGTAGGTGTTTCTAAGGTTTAGGATGGTTGATTTGGGCCTAGAATGAGTTTGGGAGAGCTTGGAGGTCGAAAATGGCATATTGGGTTTGGGATGAACTGCATTCTGCATCAGCTAGGGCTATACGGCCGAATGGCATGCGACTAAGGTTCATTCGCATGTGAGTCATGCGACTGGAATCTATACGCTTGTGAATCGTGCGACTGATGGTCATTCGCATGGGGGTCATGCGACTAAGATCTATATGCCTAGGTCCATCCGCATGGTGTTCATTCGCATTAGGTCCATTCTCATGGGATTCATCCGCATTGTGTCCATCCGCATTGGGTCCATTCGCACTAGGCCCGTTCGCCTGGCATTCAGTCGCCTAGAAGGCCATGCGACTAAGGGTGCTCATATGCCCAAGTAGGGCTGGTGTACCCGAGGAAAACGTAGTTTAATTACTAACTTTCGGGGAAAAGTGCACATGTAAGTTTTGACGTGGAAGGTTCCCGGGAGTTCATGTAAGATGACTTTTGAGGCCGTAGACGTTATGTTGGGCATGGTGATGATCTTTCATGATGTTGTATGATTATGCATGATGTATGTTATGTATGTATGATGCCATGTATGATGATGTTGTATGTGTATGTTAATGTTCTTGTTATGTATGTTTATTTCCCTTGGATGTATGTGGAATGTTAACAAATGAAATGAAAGTATTATCTAACGTAAGGTGGAAGATAAGGAAAAGAGGAACATGATGAATGAATGCATGCATTAATAATGAATTAATGTAAGAAAGGCTTGCAAGCAAATAAATGGAGGTTAACACCCAATGAAGAGTGTTAGCTCAACGGTGTGCGGGTTAGCTACCCCAGAAGGATGCACACTAAGGTCCAATCTTTGTGATTGACCATATGTATGGGATCCTTGTCTCTTTCCCTAGTTGCTGGAGTCTGCTTCGTGCACATTGTTCGAGGTCTATGAAGGACCTCAGGCCCAGTAACCAGCTTCGTGCACAATGTTTGGGGTATAGCATATGGCATTGATCCAGAATGAAAGAGGAAAGATAATTGGTGAATGTACTTTCCCTAGGTACTGGATTCAGCTCCATGCCTAATGTTCAAGGTCTATGAAAGACCTCAGGAAAAGTTACCAGCTTCGTGCATAATGTTTGGGGTAATGTCCATGTCATCGAAAGAAATGAATATACGAATGAAAGTAAGAAGTATGAATGAATGTGAATGAAAGTAACAAATGTGAATGATAATGACGTACGATGATTGAATGAAAGTTATCGAACGATTAATAAAGATAATAATGATATTATATATGTGTACGTATGATGTATGATCGCATGAAAGTAAAGAACGGTTTTAATGAAAGATAAAGTATTGTTTTATTATAAAACTAGAACTCACTCAGCAAGGCTGACTTTTATGTATTTCCAGTTGGCAGGTAATGGTTGATGAGGATGGCATGAGACGGCTACTCGGTTCTTTTGGATGGCATCCATTCTTATAATGATTTTATGATGTAATGCAACTTGTATTTGGTATCTTGATAACGATGTATTGTTTTGCAAAAGCTTTTATAATGAAATGAGATGTCTATTTTGATTATTCCGCTGTGAGGTTTTATGAAAGTTAAATGTACTTATATGTTTTATGTGTGATGATCGACCAACTGTAAGCGTCCCGGGAACGGGGCCTTACATGTGAGTAGCTAACATAATAATTTAGGTTAGTTTTCATCTTTTCATACATTGCTATTGCTTCTGCTTCTATGGTGTTGAGGTAATTAGCAGCCTTTTGTTTATCATCCATGTCATAGGATTTAATTGTATAAATGAGATCACTTAAAGGCAAGGTAAATAGATCCTTTTTCCTTTTAATGGTAGTGTAGTTGTTGTTCCAGTTGTAAGGTAGAGTGTTCAATAGCTTTTTGTTTACAACTATGTTCTCTAGAGTTATCCCTGCACTCTTTATTTTGTTGATCAATTTCATAAACCTTGACCTTTGAGCCTCTAATGTCTCACCGAGAAAACGATAAAACATATTGAATTCTTTGAGCATATCCTTTGTGCTCTCTCTCATATCCTTATTCCCCATAATTTGTTCCTCCATAGCATCCCACAAATCCTTTGCTTTTGTATAGTCCTTAAACTTTTGAGCAATCTCAGTTGTGAATGCCATAGTAATTGTTGCATAAGCTTTGTCATCAAGCTCCATTCTTTTAAGATCATCTTCATCCCAAACATATTTAGGTTTAGTAATCCATTCCTCTTTCTCATTCTTATACAAAGGAATGTACAGACCTTGCTTGATAGAACACATCATCCAGGGTTCAGTGTAAATGACATGATTCAGAAAACGATATGCCCAGTCTGGATAATCTTATTCATTCAAAAGATGTGGAGGCTTTGTGCTTGTGCCTATTTCATTGTCGAGATTCAAAGTAGCCATGATATTCTGCAGATTTGCAATAGTAACTTCGTCTAAACAAAACTTTGAATTTAGAAAGAAAATCAAAGTTCTCACGCGAGACTTTAAAAACCTTTCGCGTTTAAATTTCAACCTCAGAAACTATGTAAAATGTTCAAGTTTCCGCACATGTAACAACCTTTGTAACTACCTCGTGCAAATTACCAATTTTTCGAGTGAAATAAGAGTTTTCGCACGAAAAACATAAGTTTTTGTCTAAATCAATTTCACCAAATCGAGACTTTTCACTTTCAATTTTAGTCCAAATTGACTAGATTTTGATAAATCAATTGTTCAATTAGTGAATTAAGTTCAAATTTGATCCTAATAGTCCCTAATTGATTCAATTAAGCAAGTTTAAGCTCAAGAACAGCATCAAACTTCAAATCGTCGAACTCAACCACTTCATCATCTTTAAAATTGATCAAAATTCAATTGATGCAACTTATATCTTCGAGAAACGAGAAAACCAATGATCACGAGCTCTTCAAATAAAACGTTTCAACCTCAATTAAATTTATCTAGAGCATACACGCTCTGATACCAATTGTAAGGATCCTCATAATAATCAGATCGATCTCATAACTGGCTAAATTCATGAACTATTTTTGGAAACTATCTTATATTCCATTCATTATTATTCATTGTGATACTATTACATGCTAATGTAATTCTATAATAACATGTGTGTAAATATTTGATCTTGCTAGTAATAGTAACTTAGAATTTCCCTAGAAATAATCAAAGTCTAAGATAATGCTAAATTACCACATAAACAAAACACATATAACTATAAGAGCAAAAGTTTACATATGTGTAACTTAGGGTTACATATATTACTTTTGTTAAATGGATAAAGATTTAATTAATTAAATTAAGTCTTATAATTATAAAATAGAAATATATGTGTATATATGCATGGATAATTACAAAGTTATATATATATATATATATATATATGGGGCATTTCAATGATGCAAGCACCCTACTTTTGATGGTAACGGCACCGCCGCTACTGCTCACCGATGGGTGAGAGAAATGGAAGTTGTTTTGAACATCAGCGAGTGCCGGGAGGATCAGAAAGTAAAGTTTGTTGCCCACTCTTTTGTGGACTCGGCTCTTTGTTGGTGGGACAATATAGTCCAAGCCGAGGGTAGTCGGGCAATTGGAAGGATGAGATGGTCGGAACTGAAGAAGTTGGTGACTGAGGAGTTTTGTCGTTATAGGGAGATGGATAAGGTTGAGAGGAAGTTACTGCAGTTGGAGGCGGGGACGATGACACATCAGCAGTACACCACCAAATTCAACGAGATGGCATGTCTGGTGTCGGATCAGGTGACGCCATTGTCGCGGAAGATCAGGAGGTACATTCAGGGTTTGCCAGTGGATATCCGCAGGCACATGATCGCTGCCCGATCGAGCACGTTTAGGTCAACGGTGGATTTGGCAGGGAGATTGTATGATCAGAGGCCTGTAGTGGTGGTGGCTGAAGGTAGCAAGAAGGGCGGTGGTGATCGAAACTAGAATGGGAAGAGGTTTGGTCGGGCTGATGCCTCAACAGGTAACAAGAAGGCACGGATAGATAACCGACATGTAGTCACATATGGTGCGGGGGTAAGGAGGTGTGGAAAGTGTGGGAAGGAGCACACCGGTGAATGTAGGTTGGGATTGAATGTGTGTTTCAAGTGTGGGAAGCCTGGTCATATGGCTAGAGATTGCAGGGGTGTGAGATGTTTCAACTGTGGGGAAAGTGGTCATATGAGTAATGATTGTAAGAAGCCGAGGGCTAAGGGTTCTGGGGTGAAGAAGACGGGAAGTGAAGGACCGAGGGCGAGCGCTAGGGCATTCACTATGACACAGGAGGAGGCTAGGATGGACCCTGATATTGTGTCTGGTACGTTTCTAGTGAACCAAACTTTAGCTTCTGTGTTATTTGATTCTCGTGCCAGTAAAAGTTTTATTTTTGCTGCTGTCTATACTAAGTTGCCTCTTAGTAGTAGATGTGTTAAGGCTCCCTTTATGTAGAAACCGCCATAGGTAAGTCTACCAGAATTTCTGAGATGATAGAAGAATGTGATGTGGAATTAGAAGTTCACAAATTTCCGGTTAGACCCTTCGTGATGACCTTAGGTGGTTTCGATTTGGTTCTTAGGATGGATTGGTTAACGGATTTCCGGGCGAACATTGTGTGTCGCAAGAAAGTGCATGAGGCATGGATGTAGTGCCTACTTGGCCTATGTAAAGGACGTGGATATGCCAACACCACAACTGTCTGAAGTACCGGTTGTGTGTGACTTTCCAGACGTGTTTCCAGAAGACATACCAGGAGTGCCACCTGACCGAGAGATCGAGTTTCAGATTGATCTGATACCAGGTCCCCAACCTGTTGCCAAGGCACCGTATCGGCTGGCTCCAATGGAGATGAAAGAGTTGATGGAGCAGTTGCAAGAGCTGCTTGATAAGGGGTTTATTAGAACGAGTATCTCTCCTTGGGGTGCTCCGGTCTTATTCGTGAAGAAGAAAGACGGTAGTATGAGGATGTGTATTGATTATCGTGAGCTGAATAAGTTACCGATAAAGAACCGATACCCCTTACCAAGAATTTATGATTTGTTCGATCAACTTCAAGGTGCCAGTTAGTTTTTGAGGATAGACCTTTGATCGGGCTACCATTAGTTGAAAGTGAAGGAGCAGGATATCCCTAAAACAGCTTTTCGCACGAATTATGGTCATTACGAGTTTCTTGTCATGTTTTTTGGTTTGACCAATGCCCCAGCTGCTTTTTGGATTTGATGAATCGGGTGTTCGGCCCATGTTGGATAAATCAGTGATTGTGTTTATTGATGATATCTTAATTTATTCAAAGAGCGAGATTGAGCATGTCGGTCACATTCAGGAGGTTTTGGAGACATTAAGAAAGGAGAAGCTATATGCCAAGTTCTCCAAGTGCGCGTTCTGGTTGCACGAGGTTCAATTCTTGGGTCACGTGGTGAATCCAGAGGGGATTATGGTGGACCCGGCAAAGGTGGAGGCAGTGATGCAATGGAAGTCTCCAAAGCTGCCATCCGAGATTCGTAGTTTCTTGGGTTTGGCGGCTACTACACAAGATTCATTCAAGACTTCTCTAAGATCGCTTCTCCACTAACTAAGTTGATCCGGAAAGATGTGAAGTTTGTATGGGGTCAAGATCAAGAGAAGGCGTTCGAAGAATTGAAGGCGAGCTTGACTCAAGCTCCTTTTTTGTCATTACCCGATGGGAGTGACGATCTGGTGGTTTATTCCGATGCTTCCTACTTGGGGTTGGGGTGTGTGTTAATGCAGAGAGGGAAGGTTATAGCCTATTTGTCTTGACAGTTGAAGGTTCATGAGTTCAATTATCCTACTCATGACTTGGAACTAGCAGCCGTGGTCTTTGCGCTAAAAATTTGGAGGCACTACCTTTATGGGACGAAGTGCACCATATTCACTTATCACAACAGCTTGAAGTACTTCTTTGAGCAGAAGGACCTGAACATGAGGCAGAGACGATGGTTGGAGCTTATAAAGGATTACGATTGCGGAATCCATTACCATCCGGGCAAAGCCAACGTGGTGGCAGATGCCCTTAGTTGAAAAGAGAGACCCGAACCGATTTGGGTAAAGGCTTACCAGATGATCATGACCTCTGATGTGATAAAGCAAGTCAAGGAGTTCCATGATGAGACATTGAAGGAAGATCATCTTAACTCTAAAGGAATGAGAGGTATGGTCGTGGAATTGGGTGAGAACACGCTTGGTGTTAGAACTTGATTCAGGAGGATGTGGATTCCTTGTTTTGGGGATCTATGCATGGAGGTCATGGATGAAGCTCACAAGACTTGATACTCTATTCATCCCGGTGCTACAAAGATGTACCAAGACATGAAGAAAGATTATTGGTGGTCGGGTATGAAACGCGATGTGGTGGAGTATATGACTAAATTTCTTACTTGTCTACAAGTGAAGGCCGAGCATCAGATTTCATATGGGAAGATCCAACCTTTGGATATACCGGAATGGAAGTGGGAGCATATCACCATGGATTTCATCACGAAGCTACAACGTACCCTGAAAGGATATGATGCCATATGGGTGATAGTTGACCGTTTGACGAAGAGTGCTCACTTCCTACCAATCTGCGAGACATATTCATCCGAGAGGTTGGCGGATCTTTTCATTTAGAAGATTGTAACTCATCATGGTGTACCGGTGTCTATTGTGTCGGATCGTGACACCCGGTTTACATCTAAATTTTGGAAGAAATTCTATGACGCGATGGGGATGAGATTACATATTAGCACGGCTTATCATCCCCAGACCGATGGTCAGTCAGAGAGGACCATTCAGACATTGGAGGACATGCTTTGGGCATGTATTATTGATTTTGGAGGAAGTTGGGATGATCACTTACCGTTAGCTGAGTTCTCATATAACAACAGTTATCATGCTAGCATTGGTATGCCCCCTTATGAGATGCTACACGGTAGGAGATGCAGAACACCCGTCTGTTGGGGTGATATTGGTCATCAAGAGTTAGGGAGCATCGAGGTGATTGAGGCTATGACTGAGAAGCTTGAAAAGATCAAAGCCTTCATAAAGGTAACCAAAGATAGACAGAAGTCATATGCTGATAAACAATGCAGGTTATGTTGAAGGTCTCACCTTGGAAGGGGATTATCCGATTCAGAAAGCGGGGCAAGTTGAGCCCAAGGTATATAGGGCCTTTCCGAATCATTACTCGAGTAGGAGAGGTAGCCTATAGAATGGAATTACCGGATGAGTTAAGTGAAATTCACCCGACCTTCCATGTATCTCATCTCAGAAAGTGTTTAGCAAATGAAGATATGATTGTACCACCGGAGGATATCGAGGTAGATGAACGGCTCAATTATGTGGATCATCCAGTGGCAATCATCGATCGAAAAGAGAAGAGGCTGATAAAGTGGTTCCTCTTGTGCGTGTACAGTGGAAGCACAGGAAAGGATCCAAGTCAACGTGGGAGACTGAAGAAGAAATGAGGCAACATTACCCATGTTTGTTCGAGGAATAACAGGTTTCAAGGACAAATCCTATATAAGGGGGGTGGACTTGTAACACCCGGATATTTTCTTTGAAGATGACAAAAAAAGAAAAAGAAATAAAGTCCACAGTCGAGGGACCAAACTTGCCAAAACAGAAGAAAGATTAGAAGAGTGGGGGATTAAGAGGGGAGGGCAGCCTACACCCTCCCCCACACTCATAAAATTTGTCAAAGAGTGAAGAGAGGGAGAAAAAGGGGTCTCAAGCTTAGTTTTCATGGATTCGGGCGTGAAAGTTGTAGTGTAGCGGGTTGAATCGAAGCTCTACTTGATGATGTCATTTGTGTGAGTTCCAGGACCCTTCTTTTACACACTTTTGAATCATTTTAGGGATGGAATAAATCTGCAACCCGTTTTTGAAATGTTGGGTGTTGGTATGTATGTGTTTGTGTGTGATGCGAGTGGCGTTTGTTTTCGGGCTTGTGTGTGCTTCAATGGTGTTGTGGTAGGTGTTTCTAAAGTTTAGGATGGTTGATTTGGGCCTAGAATGAGTTTGGGAGAGCTTGGAGGTCGAAAATAGCAAATTGGGTTCGGGATGAACTGCATTCTGCATCAGCTAGGGCTATGCGACCGAATGGCATGCGACTGAGGTTCATTCGCATGCGATTCGTGCGACTGGAATCCATACGCTTGTGAATCATGCGACTGAAGGTCATTCGCATGGGGTCATGCGACTGAGATCCATATGCCTAGGTCCATCCGCATTAGGTCCATCTGCATGGTGTTCATTCGCATTAGGTCCATTCGCATGGAATTCATCCGCATTGTGTCCATCCACATTGGGTCCATTCGCATTGGGCCCTTCGCCTAGCATTCATCCGCATGGTGTTCAGACACCTGGAAGGCCATGCGACTGAAAGGTGCTCATACGCCCAAGTAAGGCTGGTGTACCAAGGAAAACGTAGTTTAATTACTGACTTTCAGGGGAAAGTGCAGATGTAAGTTTTGACGTGGAAGGTTCCCAGGAGTTCATGTAAGATGACTTTTGAGGCTGTAGAGGTTATGTTGGGCATGGTGATGATGTTGCATGATGTTGTTTGATTATGCATGATGTATGTTATGTATGTATGATGCCCTGTATGATGATGTTATATGTGTATGTTAATGTTCATGTTATGTATGTTTATTTTCCCTTGGCTTTACGTGGAATGTTAACGAATGAAACGAAAGTATTGTGTAACATAAAGTCGAAGATAATGAACAAAGGAACAGGATGACTGAATGCATGCATTAATAATGAATGAATGTAAGAAAGGCTTGCAAGCAAATGAATGGAGGTTCACACCCAATGAAGGGTGTTAGCTCAACGGTGTGCGGGTTAGCTACCCCAGAAGGATGCACACTGGGGTTCAATCTTTGTGATTGGCCATATTTATGGGATCCTTGCCGCTTTCCCTAGGTCCTGGAGTCAATTTCGTGCATAATGTTCGAGGTCTATGAAGGACCTCAGGCCCAGTAACCAGCTTCGTGCATAATGTTCGGGGTATAGCATATGGCATTGATCCAGAATGAAAGAGAAAAGATAAGTGGTGAATGTACTTGCCCTAGGTATTGGAGTCAGCTCCGTGCCCAATGTTCGAGGTCTATAAAAGACCTCAGGCCTAGTTACTAGTTTCGTGCACAATGTTCGGGGTAATGTACATGTCATTGAAAGAAATGAATGTACAAATGAAAGTAAGAAGTATGAATGAATGTGAATGAAAGTAACGAATGTGAATGATAATGATGAACGATGAATGAACGAAAGTTATCGAACAATTAATGAAGATAATAATGATATTATTATGTGTACGTATGATGTATGATCGCATGAAAGTAAAGAATGGTTTTAATGAAAGATAAAGTATTGTTTCATTATAAAACTAGAACTCACTCAGCAACACTGACTTTTATGTGTTTCCGATTGGCAGGTAATGGTTACTAAGGATGGCACCACGCGGCTACTCGGCTCTTTTGGATGGCATCCATTCTTATAATGCTTTTGTGATGTAATGTAACATGTATTTTGTAACTTGATAATGATGTATTGTTTTGCAAAAGTTTTTATAATGAAATGAAATGTCTATTTTGATTATTCCGCTGCGAGGTTTTATGAAAGTTAAATGTACTTATATGTTTTATGTGCGATGATCGACCATCTGTAAACGTCCCAGGAACGGGGCCTTACATGTGAGTAGCTAACATAATAATTTAGGTTAGTTTTCATCTTTTTATACATTGCTGAGGTAATTAGCAGCCCTTTGCTTATCATCCATGTCATAGGATTTGATTCTATAATGAGATCACTTAAAGGCAAGGTAAATTGATCATTTTTCCTTTTAAGAGTAGTGCAGTTGTTGTTCCAGTTCTAAGGTAAAGAGTTCAATAACTTTTTGTGTACAACCATGTTCTCTAGAGTTATCCCTGCACTTGACATTTGAGCCTCAAATGTCTCACCAACTAAACGATATAACATATTGAATTCTTTGTTGAACATATCCTTCGTGCTCTCTCTCATATCCTTAACAATAAAATTCTATTAAGGAACTATTTTTGCTTAAAATGAAAGAATTGTCAAATGGTAGTGATCCAAACATTTTGCATAAATGAAACAACATTTCGCTGGATTCTTGTACTTGATGTACCTATGTATAATGGACCAACAAAATAATATGCAATTGCAGTGGATCAAATAAGCATCCATAGTGGGTCAAATCCGAAACAAATACAATTACATCAAATCAATACGTTAAATAATACTTCAGCCGCAATTGCATCAAATCATATCACTAAAGTAAATAATGAAAATCATATGTTTGAGTCAAATGAAGCCTTTAACATAAACTGTCACATTCAACCTGCAATCAAATATGAATTTAAATATATTATCGAAGATTCGTCATGGTAGAGAAGAAAAACGGCACACGAACCGTACTCGAGCTTCGATCAATGCCCCTAGAAGCAAGGAGTACGCCCGCATGTACCTCTTTCAGACCCTTGCATTGCACACCTTTTTTAGCCGGCCTTCTCTTTCATAGAAATTTCAGGTCAAAAGGCGACAAGTTTCAGATTGAACCCCGATCCTTCTTCAGCCGATCTGTCAATAATTGTTTTTGAATCGGATTAAGCCTTTAAGTAAAAAGTTTTACTTTAAATTAAGCCTACAAACTATAAAATAAAGTCATATCAGTGCAATTATTTTTTAGAGTTGGTGGTATTACCCAACATCTCAAATTGAATGGATGAATTTAGTTGACATTGAGAGGTAAAACTGGTTAAATAAAATGGTTTTTAGTTGGTGAGATCAAACCAAACTATCAAAATGGTTCATGACAGTTTGACTTTTAAAAATAATTGACTTTTGAAGTTCATGTCTTCAAACAGAATTAACAATTTACTAAAGTGAGAAACAAATACTCAAATGTTAGATTTGATTAAAAATATGAAAACATTGAATTGATAAACATTAACTAAACACATCCACGTTATAGAAGTATGACGTTCTAAGATATGTAGTTTAACTTTTAAAGAAAAAATCAAATGATAGTTTATGGTTACCAATTTTAAAAGATACATGGTGAAAAAAAAGCTTGATTAGGTTCGGGTCAAAAGAAATACTGAAAAAAACATCGTTTAAAACGGTCTATTAATAAAGTACTGGTGTAATGTGTAGGCAAGCTGCTACAAACATCCAAAATAACCACCATATCAAATTGAAATCCTAAAACAACCTGATCAATTTAATAATGTTCAAACTTGAAGAAAAAATTAATATTACAACATTAGGTTTATAAATATTCATATGTTTTTTCTCTCAAATTTTCAAAAAAACCTTTAGGATACGTCTTTTTGCATGTACGACCTATGATTCATGTTTTAACATGCTCATGCTTCATAAATCCACAAAAATGCAATTAATTTCATACACAATGAAATCTTTATAAGAAATGTCTACGCTAATTCAAAATTTGACCACCTGTATGATTAGTCCGCCCTACATGTCACTTTAGAGAGGTCTCAAGAAAAATCATCATCATGTCAACGTCGTTAGATTTTTCTATCTTCTAACCGAAAAGAATTTGTAAAAGAGAATTGTTTACCTGTAAGGATGAATGTATAGAGAGGGGTCTCAAAACAATTTGTAATGAAACCATTCTCCTGTAGAAAACAATGAATGGTATGATGTCTCACATGATCCAAGGATGAGTATCTGACAAAACCTTCCTATTTATTTGACTTTTTGATGATGCATATATGCAACTTCATACATTAATAACAGATTGCAGGATCGTTCAAGGGCTTGAACACAATTACAACACAACAACAATGAGAAGATTAACTAAACGTTAATCAAACAGTGAACTAGGTAACCAAAGGTGATACAGAACACAAGTAAAGCAAGAGACAGAACAAGAGAGTATAGTTTTCAAGGGAGCAGTATATTGCTTTCTCAAGTTCTTTTACAAGTGTTACAAAGCATAGAAAGATACAAGAACTTGGAATACTTATACTACAACCTACAGCCGCTATACTATGAAAGCCAGCTGGATACAATTGACTAGACACTAACAAAATCAATTGTAGGATCAAAAGGCATATCTGCCTTTTGACCTTGTGACTATGACATGCCATAGCTCACATCCTTATACATTACAAAAAGGATAAAGTACATAAAGTGGAAAGTTCAGACTCAGACTCAAGACTCAATGTACAGTTACCAAAAGCATGGACCTTTTCACCAACTCTTGTAAGTTGGTGACTTATCAGAGACGCAGCGGAAAAGGTGCTTTATGGAACAGTACATCAGATAAAGCATGTGTACTAAAAGTCTTCGGAAGAAATCTGTCTTCATAGGGTGAAGCTTCGGAAGACTTTGTCTCTTCAAGCTTCGGAAGACTTCATGTTAGGCTTCGGAAGATATTGGTCTTGGCTTCGGAAGATATTACACTTAGAGTATTTTCTAATGCTTTGTGTAATTCTTCCGAAGCATTCTTCACTTCAGTACTTAGTGCATGTTGCTGAAACACTTAGGCATTTTGGGTTGCATCAGACTTCAGGAATCCTTACAAACTCCCCCTAGGCTGATGCTACCAAAACACTTAGAAGATCTTTAAATGTTTGTAGTCTTCAGAATAATCAAGACCATCCCTTTCTTCATTTGATGGTCAGGATCATCAAGACTCTCATAGTATCTTCTCATTTCAAAGAGATCATGCAGAGGTAAGTTGATTATGTCTTGCCATGAGTAGACATTTTCAACACCTTGATCTCTGATAACATTCCATCTTTCTGGATTGGTAGAGTAAGTCCAGGATAAGATGGTGTCTCAGTTGCTAGAGGAGCCACTTGCATAGGAGTTGATTGGGCTGCCTCATCATGCACTTCCTCAGGTTGATCTGATTCAGCCTGGGGTGTAGAGGTAGATGACTTTGGCTTCTTCTTTTTAGTCTTTGGTTTAGAGGCCATTTTCTTCTTCCTCTTTAATGTCTTTAACTGAGAAGACTGGTCTGCAGCACCATGTTGATCATCAGTGTCTTTCTCAGTTGGGTGTTCCTCCCTCACAGGTTCAGAAGGAGAGGGAGTTTGACCCTGTCTTGGATCAGAAGATGAAGTTTGCTGAGGCTCAGCTGGAGGTTCTGGTTCAGGTGTCTCTGGTTGTTCAAACTTGACCTCCACTTCAGGTGGGACTTGACTTGGAAGAGAGTGCAAGTCAATGAGTTCACCACTTTTAATCTTCTGCTTGATTACCCTTATATGCTCATCCATTGTAGATAGAGACATGGGACCAAGTCTCCTTCCGGAGAATCCATATGACTTCAAGAAGCTCATCATTCTTTGTCTGTCAGCAGACTTCTTTGCATTCTTTTGAATGATGGCTCTTGACTTTGCAGCTTCTTCCCTTAGCTTCCTTTTGGTTGTTTTTCTTTCTTTGACTAACTCAAGCTCAAGTTGCTTTAAGTACTCGAACTCAATGAAGTCATAGGACAGGGGAAGAAGTGTATTTGCCTGATAGAAGCCTGTGGCACTCAGGTAGTTTATCATTTTGATTCTATCCTCTTCTTTATCTACCTGAGGTTCTTGTGGAGCCACATCTTCCTGTGCAGGACTTTCTTGAACTGGAGAGAGAGTGGGAGTATGCTTGTGAAGTCTTTTCTGTCTCTTCTCCTCTTTGAATTGGAGAAGTAACCTTGCATCCTCTTTCTCCTTTATCTCTCTTGACACTTCCATGTCAGCCAGTTCATTCAACTCTTCTAAGGGGAGGGAGATGATTTCATCAACATCATAGTTCCTGGTCTGTAAATAATTAATCCTGACTGCCCTTTGTTCATCATTTTGAGTATTGGTCTGGGGGCAGCCCTGATTGCAGCTTGCATGAATTTTGATGACCCAGAAGAACTTTCTCCCCTTAGCCTCCTTTTCCTCTCTCTCTCTCTTCCTCCTCAATTTCCTCAGGAGTCATTATCCTTTTCCCTTTGTCACCAACAGACCTTTGTGACTCAGGGTGGATTGAGGCTTGGCCTTCATTGCTTGGTGTAGCTTCCATGCTCTGGAGGCTGAGAAACACCTTCACCAGCAGGTGTCTCAGATGGAGTTTGGACCTCTGCAGCAGTTGTTGATGGTGAGACAGGGTCTCAGGTTCTGCCACTGGGCCTTCAGCCAAGGTTTCCCCTATGAAACTAATCTTAGGGTCCACCTCAGCATCCAGTTGACCGATGACATTGCCTGATTGCCTAAGTCTCCTTCTTAGAGAGAACTCTGCAAGGATCCTGTCTTGGATTCTTTGAGCCAGCCTGTCAGCTTGTCTAGATTTGCTTGGATTGACAAGTGGCATGTTGACTAAATCCAGTCCTTCATAGAAGCTCAGGCTTTGGAACTGAAAGACTTCTTGTTGGCCTTGAACTCTGTGAAGTATGAGGGCTCTTCTGTCATCATCATACCTCCATCTGATGATGTAGTTGCCAGTTCCATGTGGTGGAGATGAGACAGCCCTTGGTATACCTTCCTCAAAGAGACTCCTGATGAGAGAGTCTATAGAGTCCACATTAATGTGAACTTGAGGAAGTTGCTGAGAATGCACAACAGCAAGTGAGGATGGTGAGTCCTCTATGTCCATTCTCTTTGAAGAACTCCCAGGTTCTGTGGTTGTGATAACTTTCTCCCCCTTTTTGGTAGCATCACCCACTTGCATAGGTGAGCTGGAGGATAAATCAGTCACTTCCACAGGTTCTTGTGTTCCTGGTTGAGCTCTCCTTAAAGGTCTCTCAGCTTTTTTCCTGCAGATATGAAATCTGGAGTTGCTGATCATTGACCCTGTTTTGCAGGTAGTCACCTGAGATTCCAAGTGACTAACCTTAGAGACTAGATAGGTGCATGTTTGTGACAATTTTTGTACCTTTAGTCTCAAATTCCCCTCATCTTCATCAGAAGAATCACTGGGGGATGAGAGGATTGGACCAAAGTCCTCTCTCTCACCACCAGCTTGAGTTTCTTGGCTGCTGGTTTTCCTCTGCTCACTGGCAACCTCAGTTAAGATGCCAATGGGCTGAGTTGCCATGGTTGAGGTCTTAATGATGTAATCACTTTCAAAAGTGAGAGCCTCTTCCATATGGACATCCTGAACAGTTCAGATGTGTCCACCTCAGTAATAGGTGACTGATGAGGGATAGACTGAGGAGAGTCAGAGGTACTCATCTCTCTTTGAGTAGGGGAGGAGAGAGAGACTCATGGTACTCACTGAATCCTAAGTCTTCATCAGTGTAAAAGGATAGGTTGGGAATTGGTGGTTTAGATCCAAAGGCTGGGGATGGTAGCTGTCCCCTGAAGGTTGTTCACTTGAGTGTTGAGACTCAGAGTGAAGCTTACAGTTGTTGGGCTAATGAGCTCATCAGGTTGAGCTTGAGGAACCTCAGCCCTGATAGGTAAAGTAATGGGAGTGGTTTGCTCCTCAGGAGAAGTGGGAGCTCTGGAGTCCACTTCTTCCTGTAAGGTTGAGTTTTGGGGCCTGCACAGACTCAATAGCCTGAGCAGGGGTTCGTTGGGATTTTCTTTTGTAGGTGATGAATATTGGAGGTTGTGAAGAGGGTAGGAGAGCAGTAGGTGGGTTCAACACTAGCTTGGACTGCTATGTTGTCACCTTGAGCAATGAGCTCTAACATTTTTGGGACTAGGGCTGTTTCTACCCCTGAGAAGCCTACAGTTGGCTTCTTCATAATTTTAAGATGCCGGGCTTCATCTGTCCCAGTTTAAGAATATTGCCTGTTTCCCTCAACTGTGAGCCCAGTTCACAGTTAAGAATGTGTTGAACATATCTAGGAAACATGTAATACTCTAAGGAGTCTAAGTTTGCAAGTAAATTAGTATAAACAAATTGTGAATACCTGAACTTGACCCCCTGAACCATCCCATGAACTATAAAGGAGAGATCCTCAGGAATCTGGTCCCATCCACCATGCTTGTTTGATAAGCTGTGGATAACCACATGGAGCAGGTATTTCCACTGGGATGAGACCTTCCCTTTCCTGAAGGTCTTTACAGAGAAATCTCCTTCATAGCCCATCTGCTCGAAGGAATGATTAACCGCTTCTTTTGGGAAGAACACTTCACCTGCTTCATCATCCAGCTGAAGATGTCGGTTGATGATGGCCGGAGTGATGAAAATTGTTCTCCCCTGCACTGTGGCAGACAGTGCCTTCTCCCCATCCATAATGACCTCTTGGCAGGTCTTCCAGAATTCAAGCAAATGATCCTCATATAAGGAGGATCAATGGTTAGGGAGGTGAAGTAGTGAGACAAAGACAAGAAACGGCAAACCTCTGAGAAATGAGGATCTTTGTCAGAGCATAACAGAGCAACCTGATTGTGTTGTCTGTGTAGCTGCATGGCAAAGTGAGGATCATTTCTGTGTGTAAGGTCAGCCATTGTGAGGTAGCTCAGAGATGAAGAGAAAAGAATGGGAAGAAATTTCAGAGAGAAAGCTTTGGGTTTTAGGTATGGAAGAAAAGCAGATGATAGAAGAGGGGAAACCGTTGGGTTTATATGAGAGAGAAGGATTTCAGATAAAGTTTAATGAAAGAGGATAAACTTTGAAATCCGTATGTCGGTCCCACCTCTGAAAAAGTAGTTTACCTTTTTGCTCAAAAAGTAGTTTTCTTGGAATTCGAAAAGCTTCCGAAAGTAATTTGTCTTCGGAAGTTGTGATTGAAAAGCTTCCGAAGCTAAAGTGACTTCGGAAGAATTTTCCTGAGAGTCTTAAAGATTTATGCTTCGGAAGAGAAATAAACTTTTGGATGCTTTGTATAAGAATGAACAAAGCTTCCGAAAGTAATTTTTGCTTCGGAAGGAAAAAGTCCTTAAAAATGAATAAGTGTCTAAGTTAAGAATTTTAAGCTTCGGAAGATAAATTTTGACTTCTTCCGAAGGTAAAATTCTTAGACAGTCATTTATTTTGAAGACAATTTTTTCTTCCGAAGGTAAAATGTTATCTTCCGAAGTATCAGAAAATTTTCAAGAATCTAAGGAAAGTCTTCAAAAAGAGTTTTTTATTCAAAGAAAACATGAGCTTATGAAAGTGATGAACTAGACAACTTAGGACACACATATTTTTAAGAAGAAATAATTAGAATTAGTTTTAAAAAAAGTCTACTCAAAGTTATCATCCCAATAGCTGATATCAGATACTTAAATCTCTGTTCATCAAAAGCTTTTGTGAACAGATCAGCATATTGTTCATCTGTGTGAACTTTGACTAGTTTAATTAACCCCTTTTCATAGTTATCTCTTATTAAATGATACCTGATGTTGATGTGTTTGGTCCTTGAGTGCTGCACAGGGTTCTCAGTGATAGAGATAGCACTGTTGTTGTCTATGTGGATAGGAGTCTCTTTGAAGTTAAATCCGTAGTCTAGCATCTGATTTTGAATCCAAAGCACTTGAGCACAGCAGCTTGCAGCAGCAATGTATTCAGCCTCAGCAGTTGATGCAGACACACAGGTTTGTTTCTTGCATTGCCATGAGACAACCCTTCCACCAAGGAATTGACATCCCCCAGATGTAGACTTTGCAGTCATGTGCAGCACCATAATCACTGTCTGTATAGGCATACAGATTGAAATTAGAATTCTTTGGATACCATAAACCAAGTGTTGAAGCACCTTGAGGTATCTTAAAATCCTTTTCACAGTGATTAAGTGAGACATCTTAGGATTGGCTTGATATCTTGCACAAATACATGTAGCAAACATGATATCAGGCCTGCTAGCTGTAAGATACATAAGAGACCCAATCATAGCCCTGTATAAGTGCTCATCTACACACTCCCCCTCAAGATCTGGACCAAGGGAGTGGTTTCTGGCTATGGGTGTCTTAGCAGTCTTACAATCAGTCATGTTGAACCTCTTGAGTATATCTTGAACATACTTTGACTGACTTATGAAAATGCCATCTTCAACCTGCTTCACTTGAATTCCCAGAAAGAAATTAAGTTCTCCATTGAACTCATTTCAAATCTATCTTTCATCAGCTTTTCAAAGTCTTTGCAGAGCCTTGAATTGGTTGAGCCAAAGATGATGTCATCCACATATACTTGAACTAGCAGAATGTCGTTTCCTTGTCCTTTGATGAAGAGAGTTCCATCTATAGTACCTCTCCTGTAACCATGTTTACAGAGATACTCAGACAGTGTCTCATACCACTTCCTGGGTGCCTGATGCAGCCCATAGAGAGCTTTGTCAAGCTTGCAGACATAATCAGGATGATCAGGATCTACAAAACCAGGTGGTTGTTTGACATAAACCTCCTCATCAATCACTCCATATAAGAAAGCACACTTTACATCAAGTTGGTAGACCTTGAAGTTCTTGGATGCAGCAAATGCCAGGAATATCCTAACAGCTTCTAGTCTAGCTACAGGAGCAAAGACATCAGTGTAGTCAATCCCTTCTTCTTGTGTGTATCCTTGAACAACTAGTCTTGCCTTGTTCTTGATGATGATTCCTCTATCATCCTTTTTATTCCTAAAAACCCATTTGGTTCCAATGGTAGTCTTCCCATGAGGAAGAGGACAAAGGTTCCAAACTTTCTGCCTTTTGAATTGAAGCAGCTCTTGTTGCATAGCTTCAACCCAACTTCCATCCTTTAGAGCCTCCTCAACTTTCTTTGGCTCTAACTGGGATAGAAAACAAGAGTGAAGACAAACATTTGCTTCATGGGTTTGCCCTCTTGTCTTTACCCCGGAGATAACATCTCCAATGATGTTTGTGTAGGATGAGACTTGTGGATCCTTAGCTGAGGGATCACAGCAAGTTGCTGAGATAGATCCAAATTTGAGAAATTTAGATCTGGTCTTGAAGATTGATCCTCCACATTATCACACTTATCAAGATTAACTTGATCCAATGAGTGTGTGACATCATTGATGTTATCATCTATGGTATGGTTATTAGCATCAAGAGATTCTTGATCACTTTCACCATCACCATTGTTATCTTCTGCAATTGAGATGTCTTTATCTGGTTGAGAAGCCTCTGAACTGGAATTTGAAGGCATGCCAGATGTATCAGCTGGATTTGTCATTGTTGTGCTGATAGAAACCTCATTTGCTGAAGTAGTTTCAACTGGAGCTGAAGGTCTTCCTAGCTCAAATCTTGGATCAGGATCACCTGTATTTAAATTTTCTGCAGATCCTGAAACATGCTCACAAGATTTATTAAAACAGTTGGTAACTAAATCAAGATCAAATAGCCAATCCGGACCAGAACCAGCCACACTGGGAGTGTGCTCATTGAAAGTCACATTGGCTGACTCCTCAATGATTCTAGTTCTGAGATTGTATACTCTATAAGCTTTAGCTTGAGAAGAGTATCCAATGAAGTGTCCATCGTCTGATTTCTCAGCAAACTTGGCAACTTGATCTTTGGTATTCAAGATGGTGCAGGGACATCCAAATGACCTGAGAAAACCAATGAAAGGTTTCCTCTTGTGCCAAAGTTCATAAGGAGTCTTACCATGTGTCTTAACTACTAAGACTCTGTTTTGCACATAGCAAGCAGTATTAACTGCCTCTGCCCAGAAGGTGATAGGCAGTTTAGAGTCAGACAACATAGTTCTTGCAGCTTCAATAAGTGTCCTGTTTTCCTCTCAGCAACTCCGTTTTGCTGAGGAGTCCTGGGAGCACTGTATTGTCTTGTAATACCTTTTTCATCACAAAATGTATCAAGGATTTGGTTCTTGAATTCAGTTCCTTGATCACATCTTATGGTTTTGACCTTGTGATCACATTGATTCTCAATCTTTAAGATGAAATTCTTTAGAATCTCAGGAGTCTCATCTTTAGTTCTAAGAAAGAAAACCCAAGTGAATCTTGTAAAATCATCTGTGATCACTAGACAGTATAAGGTCCTTCCTAAACTCATTACACTGGTGGGGCCAAAGATCCATATGTAATAAGTGTAGGGGAGTAGTGATGGAGTTCTTTTCCTTAGGCTTGTGAGATACCTTGTGTTGCTTCCCTTTCAGGCATGCAACACAATGATCATCACTTGTAAACTCTTTCTTTGGCATTCCAGTTACCAGATCATGTTTGATTAATTTATTCATATTCTTAAAGTTTACATGGCACATTCTTTTATGCCATAGGAAAGACTCATCACTATTTGCTTTAGATAGAAAGCATGAAACTTCTCCAGAGGAGATGTTTCTTGCAAATCCATCTTGTACATGTTCCCTTTCCTGGGGGCTCTGAGCAGAATATGCTCATGAGGAATGACCACTCCAGGCTTGAGAACAATGCACTCATGCTCAGTGAAGAGCATGTTATGACTCTGATCACAAAATTGAGATACACTCAGAAGATTGTACCCAAGCTCCTTAACAAAGTTTACCTTCTCAATGCTGAGCTTACCATTTGTGACCTTGCCCCTTCCATAAATGTAACCACCTTCATTTCCTCCAAAAGCAACTGGTCCTCCATCAATTCTCTCAAAATTATGAAGTAAAGACCTATCGCCTGTCATGTGCCTGGAACAGCCACTGTCAATTATCCAGACATTCTTGTTTGTCTTGAGCTGTTCCTGCACAAAGAAAATGATTAGTTACATTTGGAAACCCAAGCCTTACTTGTCTTGGGTTCAGTAAGTGTAATAGAAGGTAATGCAACAGTAAGATCCTATGGTTGTACAGAGGGGATCTTCAGCTGTTGTTGATGGAGAAACCTCAGTCATTTGGTCTTTCTTAGACTTCCACACCACCTTTGGAGTCTTGGACTTGACCTTCAAAACCTTAGAAGCTTTGGAGCTTCACAAGTTTTAATGACTGATACTTCGGAAGAATCTACAGTCACTGCAGTAGACTTTAGTACTTCGGAAGAACTCCTTTCTTCCGAGACCAACTTTGCTTCCGAAGGTAATTTTCCATTTACCTTCTTCTTTGATTTGGAGCTTCCGAAGGAAACAGACTTTCCTTCCGAAGCTTGAGACTTCTTGAGATTCTTTGAAGTCTTTGTATTGGTCATGTGGATAGTACTTTTAGGATTGTATGGACAATCCTTGGCAATATGAGAAGTACTTTCACACATAACACACAGCATTTTCTTCTTCAAAGAAATCTCCTTTTGAGAGCAAGACTGGCCTTGGTCACATCCTTTTTTCACCTTCATCTTGGTAGATGCAG